>JAXIVJ010014983.1:0-27500 GCA_036785665.1 Chirona hameri
ATATATATATATATATATATATATATATATATACATATTTGATTGTAAATAAATAAAAATATTTGCATGTTTATTTGTTTATAAATAAATAAACACATTTAACATTAAATGGTACCATTTGCTTGCGGCGTCATAACACCCTGGGTCACTAGCAGTAACTGGCGCCCAACTGCTGCGAAAACTCTAGCTTTTAGTGCGAGCTGTACACCATGCTATTTGCTATACCAAGGCCATATAAATTATAATGCTATGCTATACAATGAATATCACAGCAAGTTGGAGCATTCAGTAAATGTTCACACTTCAAAGTTCAAACTTAAAACTAAAAGTCCTTGGCCAAAGTGGGTGATATATGGCCTTGGTGACTGGTGAGGGTTGAGGACTTGTGTAGCAGTGAAAGCTATTTGGGGTGAGATGTTGATAATCATCTTCAAGTCTAGTTCTGCTCGAAGAGGTTATCGTGTTCAAATGTAAGGTGAAAGAATATGTATATTTTCATATTGATAATGGCTCCTGACTTGAACTTCACACATCTTCTGTTAATTTGATGTGGAGGGAAAGGACTGCTATAATTGCATGCAGCCTGTATACATTGTAAGGGAACATTATGAGCTTCATTAAATAACATATAGTTTATCTCAAGTGCCCATCTCACTTACCCAAGTTTCGAATTTCCTACTCAAGTGTTATTATTATAAAGCGCCATGTCATGTCAATTGTCAATGTAGGTTGGCAGCAGTAGGTGCCCAAGCGATTTGTTGGACCAATGGGCTATGTCCTGATGCAATGTGTGGTGTATGACTGAAACAATCAAACCATACCCAAAGCTACAGTTGATCTCATCTTAATTTGTTTTTGTCTTTCTTGTGAATGTCCTGGTTGGATTGAGCGTTCCATGTGAAACAAGGAAACATACTTAATTCTTTCAAATATGACAAGTCATCACAATAAATTTTACACCACTCACATTGAGTGTGGGAGTTTTAAAGCATGACAAATGCATTCTTATATTTTATCACCACCAAAGGTTGTTGGATTAGGGTGTGTAGCCGTGCCGTGGCGTGAGGCTACCACAAAAGGTGAAATATGCTTAAACTTTGTAATAGGCGCGGGTGGGAACGGTAGCCCCTTCAGTTATGAAATGGGGGTGGAACGGGTTTTGATCTGGCTGAATGGGCTGGAACGGAAGGGGGGCTGAAAATGTGTCCCGTGAAGGGCTCTACCTCTGACCTACTGCTTCCTGGCGGCCAACTGCTGCGAAAACTCTAGCTTTTAGTGCGAGCCTGAAATTGACACATGAAGTGTGAAAAATGGCGACAATAATATCTCAACTGCTATCCCGGTAGTGGCAGCCCGGGTTCGAGTCGCTTCGGCGCTTGCTATTTGCCCCGGACTGGGATGGCCTGCGACCGGTGGCAGCGGTCGCAATCAAGGTCAGGTGACGTCAGTGAGCGGGGCGGTGTCTGGACACATTGGCGAATGTGTTTTTGACGAATGTCATTTTGGCGAATTGGCATAATGCATATTGTCGAAGGACACTTTGACAACATGTCTTTTTATCGAAATGTGAATATGCCGAAACCAAAATGGCGAATGCCTTTGTCGAAATGCCTTTTTGCCGACGTGTCAAAATGTCGAAATGTTTTTTTTGCCGACATGTCATTTTGTCGAAATGTCATTTCGGAGACATGTGAAAAAATCGAAATGCTTTTTGCCGAATAACATTTTGTCGACATGTGAAAAGGTCGAAATGCCTTTTTGGCGAAATGTCATTTTGTCGACATGGGAAAAGTCGAAATGTTTTTTTGCCGAATGTCATTTTGCCGACATGTGAAAAGATATAAATCTCTTTTTACCGAAATGTAATTTTGTCGACATGTGAAAAAGACGAAATGTCATTTTGCCGAATGTTACTTTCTCGACGTGTGAAAAGGTCGAAATGCCTTTTTGCCGAAATGTCATTTTGTCGATATGTGAAAAAGTCGAAATGCCTTTTTGCCGAATGTCATTTTGTCGACATGTGAAAAGGTCGAAATGCTTTTTTTCCTAGCACATCCTGCGCCACTGCCTCTCCCTTGCTGCTGTGGTTTTGCACTATCCACCAGGGCAGGCACGTAGCCAAGGGGGGGGGGGGTGGCAGGTGCGGCGGCAGGTACGGCCGCACCCCCCTGGAAGCCAGAAGGGCCCTTTTCGGCGACGGAGCGCCCTTTTCGGCGCGCGCAGCGCGCCGAAAAGTGCCGACGAGACCGCGCGAAGCGCGGTATCATGGGCTCTTTACCACGCGAAGCGTGGTCTTTAGAGAGTTTAGAGCACTTCAGAGGCTCTTTAGGGCCACCAGGACCCTCTCTGAAAGACCAGAGGGCCCCTTGGACGTTTAAAAGAGACCTGTGCAGTGTGCATGTCAGAGGGGCCCCTGGCCAGACCGAAAGGGCCCCTTGAGCGGGACCGAGGGCCCCTGAACACGTCCATGGGCCCCTAGCCAGCACAGAGGGGCCATGGGCAGGTCGAGAGGCCACTGAGCATGTCGGCAGGGTGACAAAGCAGCCAGCACAGTCCCTTGCTAGGTCATAAGGGCCCCTGAGCAGGTTGGAGGGCTCTTGGACAGACCCCAGAGGGTCCCTGGGAAGTTAAAAGGGCCCCTGTGCAGGTCAGAGGGGCCCTGATCAGACCGAAATGGCCCCTAGGTGGGCCAGAAGGGCCCCTGAACATACCGAATGCGCCTCTGGTCAGCTCGGAGGGGCCCCAGGGCAGGTCGGAGGGCCCTCGGAGCATGTCGCAAGGCAACAAAGCAGCCAGCGCAGTCCCTTGCCAGGTCGGAAGGGCCTCTTAGAAGGCTGGAGGGCCCCTGGACAGACCAGAGGGGCCCTGGCAAGTTCAAAATGCCCCTGTGCAGATCGGAGGGGCCCCTGACCAGACCGAAAATGCCCCTGGGCGGGTAAGAAGGGTCCCGGAACATGCCAAATTGGCCCCTGGCCATTTCGGCAAAAAGACTTTCGATCTTTTCACATGTCGGCAAAATGACATTCGGCAAAAGAAATTTCGACTTTCTCACATGTCGGCAAAATCAAATTTGGGCAAAAACACATTTCGATCTTTTCACATGTCGGCAAAATGACATTCGGCAAAAGGACATTTCGACTTTTTCACATTTCGGCAAAATCACATTTCGACCTTTTGACATGTCGACAAAAAGACATCTCGACAAAATGACATGTCGGCAAAAAGACATTTCGACAAAAAGGCATTCGCCATTTTGCTTTCGGCATATTCACATGTCGTCAAAAAGACATTTCGTCAAAGTGTCCTTCGACAATATGCATTCGCCAAAATGACATTCGGCAAAATGACATTCGCCAATGTGTCCTGTAACCGAGCGGGGCGGACCGTGTCCAGGTATGTCGGGCACTCTGAATCGTCTCTGAATTCTGCCGGCCAACAGGGGTCAGGACCTGTACAACAAGCTCTGCTTAGCGCGGGTCCTGACCTCGGAAATCCATCCATACAAAACATTCGGACTAAAATTATTATTTTTAACAAAATGTTCTGGCGTAAAATGAGGCGAGTGGCGATTGCGGTTTTCTTCCTTTTGGCGGCAGAAATGTCTAATTCCATCAAAAACCATACCCACATTTATGTTATAGGTGATGTCGAAATGTCCACTTAGCTTGTTTTCGACAAGGAAAAACTTACCTGGTAGTATATATTCTGGGGATGCATTTTGGTCCGGATACAAAACATCAGACGCCATCTTGCAATCCTCTGAAAAGTGAATAAGTTTACGTAAGAATCACAATATCCAGCAATCCAGGTTACTTTCCAAATTTAGGAACTATTGTGAAAATATCTACTTCCCAATTCCATCTACTCCCATATCTACTTCCCAACCTCAGACACGTCAACACATGGGACATTTCATACTAGCAGGGTACAGACAACACCTACGCACACAAGTAGAGTACTTGGTGTGTCAGCATGATCTACATTCTGATAGCATGAAAAGTCTGATGCTTGGATGTGACCAAAGATTGGATTTTTACCCCGCTGAGGCACTAAAACACTGATGGTTTACAGATGTCTTGGTGCATTGGTAATGTTGACATCCTGATAGCATGGCAAATTCAATGTTTATATGTGACTGAAGGTTGGACCTTTGCCCCATCACAATTAACAGTAATATTTGGCTAAGGTAACTGTCACCGACCGACGTCACACAATGCTATGTCACATTTGGTAGCACATTATGTCACCTAGGAATAGCAGCATTTCAAAGCACTGGCATAGTCCATCATGGTAACTTCCAAATTTCGGTTCCACTCTGAAGGTGATCTCCCTGCTTCTTGCAGATGCTAGGCTAATATTCATGTATTTGTTTATTGATTTAGCTCATAATCACCCACAGGAAACTCCCAGTAACGGGTGTGCAGTCATGGATTAAAAGCAATACATACGGTTGCTCACCAGACGAGCTGGGGAACGCGTGGTTGCCCGGCCCGTCTTTCCCGAAGTGGGGCGCTGATTCCTGGCCGCCAGACCCCACCGAACGGGCAGAGATGCCCACGGAGGAGGTCAGAAACCCTCTCCCTGTGGGAGCCGTAGTGGTGGAGTCTGCTGCAGAATCGCCGACTGATCGGCTTCTGAAGCATTATTCGAGTTTCTTGAAGCTGAAGAGGGCAGTAGCGTGGTTCCGGAAATTTGTTGAGTGCATTCGGAACGGATCTTTTCGTAGGGCTGTGATGACGAAAAAACGGGGGCTCAGACCGAGGCATGATGGGATTCGAACGAGTCTGACCGTCTCTGACCTGAACGGTGCAGAGCAAGGGATTGTCAGGTTTGTCCAGGGAAGGTGGTTACCTCAGCTCGCTGACGTCTCCGCGGACGGCGCGCTGAGCGTTAAGAGGGGGTCGCCGCTCTCTTGTCTGAAGCCGTACGTGAGAGACGGTCTCCTGGTAGTAGGGGGCCGACTGAGCAGGAGTGCTTCGCTGTCGGTGTCCGAGAAACACCCGATAATCCTGCCTCGTGACTGTCACGTGTCACGATTGGTGATCCGCGAAGCGCACGAGGCGGCTGGTCACCAGGGAAGGGAGCACACATTTTGGCAGGTCAGGCGGAAGTACTGGGTGATGGGAGCGGGGCCGCTCATTAGAGAAATGATTACGTTCTGCGTGATCTGCAGGAAAGTAAGCGGTCGGCCACAGCAGCAGCAGATGGCTGATCTTCCGGAGAGTCGGACGTCAGCTGGTGTTAAGGCCTTTACTGACGTTAGTTTGGATGTTTTTGGACCATTTTTCGTAAAGCAAGGTAGAGTGGAAAGAAAACGATATGGTCTGGTTACCGTGTGTTCGAAAACTCGATATTTCGAAGTTCTGGTTCATTTCGAAGTTCTGGCTTCGCTCAGCACAGATTCGCTGATAAATGCTATCCGCCGGATCGTGGCCAGACGGGGACAGATTGAGCGAATTTGGAGCGACTGTGGTACGAATATGGTCGGCGCTAATAATGAATTGAGACAGGCGCTGAAGGATGTAGATTTTGACTCGCTTCTAGGTAGATTGGTGGGACAAGGGATTGAATGGCATTTCAATCCGCCCACGGCTTCTCACCTTGGGGGGAGCCACGAGAGGGCAATTCGAACTTTCAGGAAAGTTTGGAGAAGCATGCCGGTGCAAAGTCTGAGCGAGGAATGGTTACAGACCCTGTTTTGCGAGATCGAAGCCGTGATTAACAATCGCCCGCTCACGTACATGTCCACGGCTCAGGGTAACGTGGAACCTCTGACGCCTTCGCACTTGCTTTTGCTGCAGGGAAGTGCGATTCCAGTGGCTGCGACATTTACTGAGGCTGACTCGGTCTCGCGGCGTCAGTGGAGACAGGTGCAATATCTCGCTTATCAGTTTTGGTTTAGGTGGGTGCGGGAGTACGCCCCCTCATTACAGGCCAGGCAAAAATGGACGCATCCTTCCCGAAATATTGCTCCGGGAGATGTGGTCATGCTCGTAACCCGAGACGTGCCGAGAGGCCAGTGGCCCATGGGCAGAGTAGAGGAAGTTTTTCCAAGCAGGGATTCTTTAGTTAGAAAGGTCGCCGTGAGGACAGCGGGCTCAGTGTTAGTCAGGCCCATTCATAAGCTGATTTTGATCCTGCCGGGTGACGACCTGGAGTGAGGTGTCCGGTCACGGTCGGGACGGGTTTTAAGTTCCTTAGCGAGTAAGTTAGTGACATAAGTTGTTGATGCGCGGGAGAGCTGACGCGCTTCCGTCAGGCGGCCGCATAGTTCGCTGCCGCTCTCGAGGCTGGTTGTGTTCAGCGCAGTCGACAAGGGGATGGCACGACTGGATCCGTGCTGAGGATTGGTTGCATAATTTGTGTATGTCTAGAGATTGTTCATTTGAGACGGACCGAGCAGGTTTCGTCAGCTGTCGTTAGTTTGTAGGTAAGTAAGTTTTCATAGGAAGTCAAGAAGTTAGTAAGTGAAGTGAGGTAAGTATGCTGAGCTCTGGATGACTCGGATCAGGTCCAAGGTTTATTAGTAACGTTCGAGAGTGTTGAGATTTCGAGCTCTCATTTGGCGCCTTATGTGTTGTCCACCATGGGTGGCCAGGGGGGAGTGTAGCCGCCAATGAGTCAGTTTTGGTCGGTCGCAGCCCTGGGTTGGGGGGGGGGGGGGGGAGCCATTCAGGAGGATCGGGCTATTTTTTGGATGCTCCACTTTTACCCGATTCCATTGATTCCTTCCTGATCCTTACATTTACCGTTGCCTGCCGCGTTGTATCGGTGGAGTGGTATAAGCGGCGTGTTTGCACCTCCATCGTTGCGGGAAGCGGCATCTCTATTGGTGGAGAATTGATGGCGACTTTATGATGCGAAGTAAGAAATGTTTGTTATATATTTTGGCGTGTAAATTGTTTGTATTTAATTAGAAGCCGTATATCGTAATTTTCCGTAGGAAATTGTTGCTCGATGTAATCTAGAATGCTTGAGAAAGGGCGTGTCAGCGATGGTGACGCCATCTGTGTCAGCTGTAGAGCGCGTCATTTGTTGTCAGAACCCGCAGCTAGCGGACGTGCGAACGTGTGCGGCGCAACAGCGATGTGAGTATTTGTAATACTGATATATGGTTTATGTTGAACTTGAAAATCGATCGTTATTAAGGTTAACGCGTTCCTTTGTCAGTCATTGCCGGATTTAAAGCCATTTGTACATGCGAAATGTTTCGTCACGATGCGCCATGAATGTATCGTCACGATGCGCCATGAATGTATCGTCACGATGCGCCATGAATGTACCGTCACGATGCGCCATGAATGTATCGTTTCTGTTTGAAGGCGCCATAGCCGGCTAGGCCGGTGACAAGTGACCTGTCGGGAGGCAGAGCGAGGTGGCCGCTAGGATTTGGATGCGTCGACGGCGTTGGGCCGTCCGTGCAACTGCGGCGACGGCATTGGGCCGTCTGACGAGCGGCAGTGAGCAGAGGTGGTCTGGGGCCGCCACAGAAACGACGAAGCCGTCAACAGTCTGTAGGATATAACTAGGGCCTTATTTATGTGTGTAATTCTGCCATTAGGAATAATGTAACGTAATTTATGAAACCTTGTGATTTAGATACAGAGGTGCTTGATTTGTTATGATGCGCTGTGCTTCGATAACATGCGTTGCTCTCGAGGCCGCGTGCTTTAGTTTGCAGTGTTTTGGACTTTGTTTACCTACTTGTTCTTCAAGTCGTTATATAGGGTCTTGAGCTGGTGGTAATGATGACTTGTTTTTCAGTAACGGGGTTACAATACATCCCAGTCTGCGAACACGCTGTTTCTTCTGTGGGCGGTTGACCGGCGGCTACAGGTACATACATACAGCACAGGGCACACAAGATGATAAAACGAGGCTCACACCCAGAGGAGCAGCACCTTGTGAGCATGCCGGCAAGCACATTTCTATACGCCATTAAATCGTCAGCCAAGGTTTGAGCTGAGGGTGCTACCGTAGTTGCAATATATATTGTAGTTATTACTATTTGCTTGCAATCACTATACCTGTACCAAGCTATACCTGTATAGAAGCCAAACCATGAACGGGAAGAGCCCCTCAAGTCCTTTCCTGGGCCAAAGCACAGCAAGCAAAGCAAGCAGAGCATTCCAAGTGGGTTTGCTGGCTCAGTGAGTCTTTTCTCGCCAGACTGAATGTTTTTAAGGGGTTTCGATATTGATATAATATGTTGTAATTTGTACCGTGCTCTCCTCCGTGGCCCTGCTAATCGAATCCAACGGCTGGCAGACCCACCAAAACAGCAGACCTCTGTAGAAAACTCTGCTTATTGCGCTCTCTCCGCTGCAGCTCAGAAGAAGAAAAACTTGATGAGGTGGTCTGCCAGATCAGGTTAGTTAGCAGGTTAGCTTGATCAGATTAGCCTGTATTAAGGCTTAGCATGGTACGGGTAGTGATCACAAGAAATAGTAATAATAGGTGTGTAGCTTCTCCAGACAAGTTTTTGGGGCTGAGCTGGGAAAACCAGGTTAAACTACCTACCATCAAAATCAACAAAAATGCAGATTTCTCCCCCGATTTGACCCACTTCCTCGTCCAAGTGGTGGTGGGGGGGGGGGGGGCTGAAGCCCAGTGAACTGAATAGGATCCTACACCCCTGGGCCCTGGTAATTACCAAGGTTACTACAACTGGTTAGGCAGATCATATCTCACTGATTCTAAAGCTGTATGACTGTACAACAGGCTGGCCCCCTTTATCTATAAATTCAGAATAACTTGGGGGGGGGGGGGGGGAATGGGTGACTTTCAATGTTTCAAGACACACTGATTCCAATTCTGTGCTAAAAAAAACAATTTTCCACAATCCTATGCTCGCACCGACCCAAAGTGCGTCGCTGGTGCTGCCCAAATTTTGCACGTTCTGGTTTTTTCACAGCCGGATTCGCCGTGAAAACGGCATACATTGTTTGGTATGCTAGAGAAGTCCAATGGCGTCCTCCACACGCAAACTCCAGCCCTGTATCGTTTTCCAAATTCCCCTGGCGAGGCTGAGAAAATGGTAAGTTAGAGGCCTGGACGGGCAGCGCCAACTATACGGTAGATTGCAGATGGTGCCGTTGTCGAGTAATGATGGCATGCAGCCAGATGCGTTATATGCGTACTATTTCGGACACGTGTTTTGAAGGTCAGAAGATATCACAAGAAAATGATTTAAGATGTATTTCAAGACAGTGCTTAAAGACTTGCTTTATCCATAGCGTTTTGCATCCCCGTTCTAGTGACCTCACTGGCACCCATGACAGCGGGCAGGACTTTAGACGGCCTAGCACCGATATCAACAGCATCAACAGCCTCCGCCACAGAAGTAAGACAGAAGTAAGCATGGGCGGAGAATGTGGTATGGCAGGTATGGCCATGGCCACACCATCTTAAAAGTTGGTGTGGCAGTGCCACACCAACTTCCTGACTTGATTTTTACTTTTGAATGTGACATTTTATGAGTTATTGGTAAAACATGTAAAAAATAGCCTAATGCAAGCCTGGCAACTAAATGTATCAAACAATTAAACACACATTGTTATAGGTAAAATGTATATTGACGCCTTAAGGTAAGTACTTATATTAAAATTGCAATTCAATATTGGGAGTTAGTCTTGCACACTAAAAATGGAACAAGTAGCTTAATACAAGCCTGGCAAAACAATAGCAAGCAACAAAGCACATGACGACAAAAGGATTTCCTAAATACAGAAATAGATCACAGAACATAACAAATCGAATTAAAAATTCACAGTTAGTAACAAAATGTATCTACCATCCCAACAATATTATCAGTTTCATTCAAGAAGCCTTCAAACTCATATACCAAGGTATCAATTTATATTAGGCACAAAGTATTTCCCAAAGTCTCAAATTGATAAATAAAACAATCATATTCAAGCAAAGCATTACATAAATATCCCCTAAGTTCATAAGTTACCCATACATTTTACAATAATACATACATTTTGACATCTAATATAAAATAATGCATATTTGTGTGCATCTTAGTCCCTCCAATCTTAGATGTAGTGGTTTACACGTACCAATAGTAATGCAATATTTCGTCTTGCTTGCGCCAAGAGAAGTGCATTCTAATACTATCAAGTACTATAGAAATAGTTTGTTTTTTTTTGGAGAAAACAAAGGCGAGAATTTGTGCGGGGAATAAAGGAAAACGGAAAAATAATCAAGTTTCTCATTCCAAAGTGTTTCCAAAGTAAAAACTATCATATGACCGTGGTAAAAACCAAGGTCCTATAACCAGGTAAGGACACGAGCCATTTGACCTTGAACTCGGAGGACCGCCGTATGACGTCACTGCCGGCAGCCGGCTGGAAGCCAGCAGCCGCCGGCTCACTGGCGGATCCAGAGGGGGGGGGGGGGCATCAGGGGCAAATCCCCCCCCCCACACACACACAGGAATCTAGGAGGGGCATTAAATACCAAGTATGCCCCCCCCCGCGCGTTCCCAATGTATCGTACAATCGTAAAAATTGTCTTTGCAGCAGTCAAAATCCAGCTATATACAGTCAAAAACCGGAAAATTTCGCACCGCTTCGCGGCATGGCACAACTTTCGCAATTGCTTATGCAAATTTGCAAAAAATGGGAAAGTGAATAATTCCATTAAGTGTTTGACAGAGGCTCTACTTGGCGGTCATTGCTGGCACTGGTGGATTCAGGGGGGAGGCATCGGGCAAATGCCCCCCCCCCCCCTCCCACAGGAATCTGGGAGGGGCATTAAATACCAGTATACCCCCCTCGCGCGTTCCCTGCACTGAATGTGAAAAACAATGAAAAACAAACAATGATACTTCATGAAAACGCAAGTTTTTTCTCGAGTGATTGCATTGGAAGTTTGTATGTATCCCTTTCTTTCAATGATAGACAAAACAACGCACCTGATGCAATTCAAACACAAATTCACTTAACCCTTACACGCTTACCCGGTGACACTTAACCCGCGCCCCGCTGGTGGGTGGGGGGGGGGGGCAGAATCTGCCCTCCCTCCCGGATTTTCTCAATAACTTGAAAACTATGATAGATATCAACGTTAAACTTTCAGTACCTCGTGCTGCATCCATTCTACGTCTTTGCAACAAATTCCAATGACATTTATGCAGTTTTTGTGGGAGATAATGACGTTATGACGTCATGCCATGCCATTTTTTGTGTGTAAAAACGATAAATGTTTGAACAATCGTAGAAAATAGAGGTTTGTAGAAAATTGCAAAACAAAAATGTCAAAAGAAAATGAATGACATTCTCTTCAAAATGGTTATCTCTGATTTTCAAAATTATGTGTTTTTGACCCCAAAAATGAAAATAAATAATTTTTCCGGAAAGAAAATTAACACGATACATTTTTGCAAATTTGAAGTGAATTTATTAAGCTCGAATACCAAAATAAGGTGACTGGCCCAAATCCGCAGATAAAAAAAAATGAGGGTACCTTTTTGCCACAAAGATGCCCCCCTTCCCTCCCCCACGGAGAGAGGCTGGATCCGCCAGTGCGCCGGCCACACCAACTTTTGAAACGATTCTCCACCCATGGAAGTAAGAGAGCTCATCGCTCGGCCAGAACCCCGACCCGACCTCTGTAAACCAGCGAGAAGTTAGCACGGCAGGAGACGGAAGCGATGGAGCTCGTCGATCAGCCAGAAACCAGCCCTCCCGACCTGGTCCGGTACCTGGTGCCGCTGCTGCCTCGACCGGGACCCCGGTCACACAGTCGCCAGCTGACGCCGCACTCCAGCCGCCTCGCAGCGGTGCTGGGGAGAGCTCGGGGACTAAGGGAGAGCGAGGCAGGCCCAGGGGTCACGGGAAAGGACACCCAGGTGCCACGAGCCGAGTAGATGGAGGACCTCGCTGACCGTCTGGCTGTGAACGAGTTGGATGCACCATCTCAGGTACCGTTCTGTGAGGAACACGAACTACTAGTGGAGCATTACCCATGAACGTTTGTTTGTGTCTTTGTTTTTGTTGGAACGTTGTCTTGTCTGGAAAGAGTTGTCCCCTATTTGATCCTATTTGATACCCTACCCATGGCAAGGGTATCAGTGAAGTCTGCCGTTTGTTTGTTTTGTGTTTTTGTTGAAACGTTGTCTTGTTTGGAAAGAGGTGTCCCCCACCATCCCGCCGCCGGGGAAGTTGGAGTCCCCGTCACCCTTCCGGGACGCGCCGCTTAGGGCGATGCGGCGCAGGCGGGGGGGGGGGGGGGGGCAGCAAAATAATATGAGTACTCATATGTATTTATGAATACGTGTTACGATTAAACAGTTATAATTTGTAGTGTCTGCTATTACATTGTATTTGCTTGATATCGCTCCCTTGGTCGTGCAATGTATGTTGTTGTATGTATGTATATGCAACTCCTAGCGTGGCTGTGGGTTGGTGCCGTCATGGTGGGTGCCCGCCCGCGCTTGAGGCAGTCGCTCGCCATGAGACATCTAAATATTCAAGGCAGGGCGCTGGCGGTTCGCTTGGGTTGCCGGGCTAGTGGTCGCAGATTATTTGGATTAAAAACCGCTGTGCTGCCGCGAAGGAATCCAAAATATGTGCTGGAACACCACGAACAGCTTTGTTGTAAATGGTGGCTGCTAAACCTGCATTGGGACTTACAGGAGCAATTAATTATAGGTGGAATAGAAACTAACCCTGGCCCCAGGGAAACGTTTAAGAGGTTCCGTGTAGCTCATCTTAATATAAATAGCGTAACATCGGGTACAAAACGAGACGAGCTTGAGTATTTCGTGGAAGCTAACGATATACAAATATTGGGTCTCTCAAACGAAGCTTGACGATCGAATTCATCCCAGCCTGTACAAACTAAAGACATTCCAAACTCCTTTCGTGCGACACAGAAACCGACACGGAGGGGGCGTCTCATTGTATTTTCACACGTCTGTGGCCGCCACCAGACTAACAGACCTTGAGGTCGGGGAGGAGGAATGGGTTTGGGCTAAAGCAAAATTTGCTAACACAACCGTCATAACTTGCTGCCTGTACCTTCCCCCAAACCAGCGAGCGGAACGATTGGAAGAATTTTTAGAGCATTTTTCAGAAAGTGTTTACAGAGCCCAAAAATACAATCCTTCTATTATCATAGTAATTGGGGATTTCAATGCAGGTAATACTTATCTAAACAAATCATTGTTCAAGCACTCCCCTATTGTGAAATTTGAGAAACAGCTTAAGGAAACAATGGATTCTCTATCGTTCTCCCAACTCATTAACGAACCTACGCGAGTTGAGGGGGATACCGCAAACCTCAGATACCTGTGTCTGGTCTCAGATTCGAGTAACATCATCGACAGTGGACTACTACCTTCGTTTTCCAATCTTGACCATCACCCAATTTATGTGACACTCAAAGGTGACATTTCAGAAACCCCCGTACCACAGAAACTAAGTCTGGGACTATTACAGGCTCGACTCTCAACGACTGACGCGTGAACTCATGTCAACGGACTGGGATGACATTCTTGGCAAGGACATAGACACTGCGACTGAGTTATTCACCTCGGCTGTGCTGCACGCTGCTGAAAATTGCATTCCTAGGAAAACGGTAAATATACGGCCTAAAGACAAACCTTGGATAACAAGTGAATTAAAGTGCTTAATGCGGAAGAGGGACAGATTATTCAGAATCGCTCGAAAACGACACAAAGAGATTGGTGACGATAGTCTAAACAAAGTACAATGGAAGAAGTGGAGAAAATGTCGTAACGAGGTCACAAAAATGGTACAAAAACTAAAATGTAATTACTTCATCAGAGAAGGTTCTATTCTTGCAGAAATGAAGTACAACCCACACAAGTATCATTCAACTATCCGGCAGATGATTGGGAAAACAAAAACTTCACATATTCCTCCCTTACAAGACAACGATGACAAATTGATGGTTGATGATGTAGCTAAAGCCGATTTACTAAACAAATATTTTGCTGCTCAAACCCAATTACAGGACAGTGAGTCTAAGGTACTTCGGACGCGAGCTGATGCTGTCGCTCCTATATTTCAACGACCTGGAATTACAGAACAGGAAGTATTAAGCACAATTAACAAATTAAATCCGAATAAGTCAACTGGCCCGGACCAGATTCCCGTAAAGATCATTGAATTGGTTGCGATAATAATCGCAGAACCGCTATCCAAACTATTCAATAAATCAATTGAAACCGGTAAATTTCCAAAAACCTGGAAAGTCGCTAACGTCAAACCAATTTTCAAAAACAAGGGCAGTCCAGCCGAGGTGGAGGGCAGTAGTCCAATTAGCCTATTAGCCTATTAACCAATTAGCCTATTAAGTTGCATGTCAAAAATATTTGAAAAAAATCATCTTCAAACGTATTTACGATCATATTACGGAACACAACTTACTGACGGAACGACAGAGCGGCTATCTACCGGGACACGGGACTCAATTACAACTATTCTACTTGACACATACTCTATACGAAAATCTTGACAAAGGAAATGACCAGAACATTATCTATTTGGACACAAGTCGATATTTTGAAAAGATTTAGAGGATTATTGAGGATTATTGTACAAATGTGATAGCGAATTTGGGCTAACTAGCATTCTACCCTGGCTCAACTCCTACTTGAAGACAGACGTGTGGTCATCAACGATGTCAAATCTTCACTGCAACCCCTGAACGCGGGATGTCCACAGGGATCGGTCCTGGGCCCCCTTCTAGCTCTAATATATCTGAACGACTTATCGACAAAAACAAAAAATGAAATGCTATTTTTCGCCGACGACGCATGTCTTCTCTCACATCATATCGCAGGAAACAAAAATGAAATGCAGGAGTCCCTCCAAAAGGACCTTGACGAAATTTACAAGTACGGTGACAACTGGCTTATAACATTTAACTCAAAAAAGACAATACAGCAACACTTTACTAACCGGAAAGAGAAATGCATCCCTCAATTAACATTTGGTGCAACACCCATTCCAGTTGTGACAAAACATAAACACTTGGGAATCACAATCTCGGAAGATCTAAGATTTCATGACCACATTAATGACATCATTAGGAAAGTCAATATAAGTCTAAGTCCGCTCTACCCCCATTGCTCCCTACCTACCCAGGTCAATATTAAACCAAATCTACATGACTCATGTGATGTCATACTTCGACTACGGAGACGTAATTTACGACGGCTTACTAACAATGGACGACACTTTGCGACTGGAAAGACTGCAGAACAGGGCTGCAAGACTCGTGACTGCGACACTACCCAGAACCTCGACTGACAATCTGAGACGAGAGCTTGGATGGACCTCGCTAAAAACAAGGCGCGAAATCCACAGAATGACATTTTTTAATCGGCTGACGTCTGGTGATACCCCGGCCTATATCCAGCGACTACTGCCCTCCGACCGGAACAATCCCGACAAACGGACACTTCGCAACGCCCACCAGAGAACTGAATTTACCTTCAGAACCTGCCTATTCAAAAACTCTTTCCTGCCTAGCACCACAAAACTAACGAACAAGCTACCTCAAAGCATCAGAGAGATTAGCTCTCAATCCCTTTTCAAAAAGCGACTGAGAGATCACTCAAAAATAGAAAAACCACCTAACTACTATACATTTGGCTCGAAAACAAATAATTCACTTTTAACGCGCATGAGGGTAGGAATGTTTAGCCTTAACTGTCATACTTACCAAATACAAAAAAGCGAATCTCCCTACTGTGACTGTGGTCAAGGCCGAAACAATGAGGACGTAGGGCACTATCTTTTGGCTGTTTAAAGTATGCATTTCCGAGAGAGATAATGACAGCAAAAGTAAATGCAATCATGAAGCTTGAGTTTAATTGCATGAATCGCAAATGGAAATTGGATATCTTGCTCCATGGTAGGACGTTGAGCCCGGGGTATGACTTCGCGGTAGCACATGCGGTTTACCAATTAATTAGTGCAACCAAGCGTTTTGGTACCTAGACCCAACCTACAGCGGTTAATCAGGGCGGTGGGTCGGTGACTGCCAGGTCACGTGACCGGGTGGCCGCTGGGCCCGCTGCCCGGATACAACCGTGACCTCTGCGACCCGGCCAGTCCTGCGACCGCCGGCGCCAGTGCTAGTCCGCTACAGTGCAGCGGTGTGCGTGGTGGCGGGCGGCGGCTGCGAGACGTCGGGCGGCACCCCACTGACATGTGTATGTAGGCTCGAAAGGTGTCGCGATGTAAGTGCATTATTGCACTTTTACACCAATCGAGGTCATGTACCTGTACATTGAGAATGACTGACTGATGACAAATATATGAGATGAGATGAGACAGAACTCAGGTCAACGCGGCTTCCGCGATTCACCCGAGGGTGCGGGAATAGTCCGGGTCAGCATCGGACAGGGTACCCGTACGCACAGCAGACATGGCACTGCCGGCAGCTGGAGCGGCGGCTGAGGAAGCGGGGTTGGAACAGTTGCTGTTTGCTGGTATACAGGGGTAACAGGAGATTTTGTACTCTGGAATTGTGACTGGAAAGAATGAACTTTTTGTACTCTTTAAATAGGCAATAAATATTCTTAGGAAACATGCCAAACTCAAATGAATTTGTGTTCCCAAGCACAGCAGACATCAATGAGAAAAAAATGGAGCGACATCAAGCAGAAAACGATTTCCAACCTCCAAGAACCAAGTGTCTCTAAACTGAAACCTTTGGTCAGCAAGATGAAATGTCAGCGCCTACATTGTGTTATTCCAATGCATGTTTCAAATGAACATATTTATGTTTTAAATATAAACTTGATGTATGATGCAGTCTTCTGTCTGAGAACAAACTGATCACAAATGATGGGTTAATCCAGACAACTCATTAGCAAATACTGAACCATGCGAGTAGGCGTAGGGGCAAAGTTAAGACACAGCTCTTCCTTAGGGCAGAGTACATGTCGCTTATCTCGAAAAGCGTCAGTCAGGTGTTAAAAATAGCAAAAAACAAACAAACAAGAGACCTACCAATCTGACTCAATAATCACACACCGCCGTAGACACCGCCGTAGTTGTTCTATTACCCTGGTAGACACAGCACTACAAATCAAAATAGCGTACCACGAGACGTCCTGCGCCGAAAATGTCTCTTATCCTCCTTCAGAAGAGATGAGCACTAGATTACACTGCTGAGTACTTTCCTCGACGAGTACCTTGTGTACCAAGTACCGTTTTCCCTTGCTGGAAAAGCTCATGGTACCTGCTATTCGTTGAGAGCAAGTACTATGCAAATAATCATTCTTTTAAAAGGTTAAATGATCAATTAAATGGTATGAAAAGAAAGTGCTTGCCTTCCTGATGCCAATCGTACCATTTTTTGTTAAGACGACCGCCGTTTTTAGGCGTAAATAGCTAATGAGAATCCTTGTACTCAGTGTCTAGAATACCAGGTCACCAGGTACATACCGGCGAAGTTTTATGTCCGATATATCTATATCGGGCTCGTTAGAGTCTAACTTAACTAAATATGAATGAAAAATGTTCGGCCTTATAAAAAAAACTGACATTCAAGAGCATCCGCCATGTGAAAGAGGTCATATAACACCGTCTAAGATATACTCAGCGCTCTTCTCAGTTGCTTCTCGGCAACTCTCAACTCGAGCTCAACGCTGATTGGTCCGTGTCCACACCGGGCACATTTCTTGAGGACAACACTATTACACCGCAAGCCTTGGCTCCGCGCGCTCTCTCGTGTTTTGCGACTATGATGCGCCATTAACGTATTTCAATTTCATGACCGTGATTATTTGGTCCTCAAGCCTTGGCCTCGAGTATTTTGTTCGTACCACACCGTGTTCCAGGCATTTCAATTTGTCGTCTTGTAACAGGTTAGTGGCTTGTTGGTCACCGATGGTTAAAAATACAGGTTTTCTGGTCACATACGTACTAAAGTACTTCTTCAGTTTACTACTGCCCAGTGTCCTATCATTGGTAAATTTGGGTGGGAAACGACACCCTATGGATACTGTTTTTTCCGCTATGTTTCCCGAATTTTACTGGGATTTTCAACTCCTTATTTTAAAATGTATTGGATAATTGGAACCCTGATACTGATTAATGGATGTAATAATGGGGACAGCCTGTGTAGGGAAAGACAGGTAATAATTGACATAGGTACCTAATAACTAATTCTGGTGAGCAGGTAATTGGATATTAATCAAAAAGAGTACATATGTTATTTGGTTGAATTTTCCGCTCTTTATGTTTATTTTAGCCAGAATTTTCCAATCCGCACTCCAGCTCCAAAGCAATCCTAGTACCCTGCTACTGCCTGTGTACTAGTTAGCTAATCTGTAACTGCCATGAATATAATCCTATTTGTAATTATGTACTATTTTTTTTTCTGAGAGACTTTTCCGCTACCAGGAAAAGTCAAATTCCCACCCTCGCGTTATTACCATGAATATACTACTACCTGTAATTATGCACTCAATTTTTCCAAGAAAATGTACTCAGCATACCAGAAAAAAAAGTAAATTGCCAACCCTGTGAGGAAGCGAAGGTAACAGGGGGCCCTCGGATACGGCACGGGCCGGTGTTGAGGCTGGTGGATCACCGATCGAGGCAGCGACTTGTGTGGAGCTGAGGTCGGCTGCGGAGTACACAGTGTGTAAGCTATGGAGAGTAAGTTGTTTCGAAGAAAGAAAAAACTACCGTACCTCATAAACAATTCAACGTGAAAGTATGTCATATTCCCAGCAATCAGCTGCCGACTGGCGGGCAGGTAATTGGCAGAATCATGCAGCTGAGATTGGAGATCATGCATGAGCGCCACATAAACGAACGGCAGGTGTCAATCAAGTCCTGCATTGAGCAGGCGGCTCAAGAAGTTCTGGACATCTGGTAGAGGGCGTCAATCCCTAACAAAGCCAAGCATCGTGTCAATATTCTGGTCACAGACCTGTGGGGGCAGAAGGAGAACATGAGATAAGCGGCAAAGTGAACGCCGAGGAGAGGAAGTTGCTGCTCAGCTGGCATCGTTCTTCGATATCTCAAAGACCAATGAAGAACCTGAGCACGCAGCTGACAAGACATCTTCCACGATCAGAAAACAGAACGCCGTCTCTTCATCGGCGGAGTCGATCTTCCCACCACTGAAAGATGGACCAGGCGTACCATTCATTAGGCGGCAGTCAGCTATGCCGTGCAAAGGAACAAACACGTATGTCACGGTTTTCAGAGTCTCTAGAAATGTTCAGGAGAGCACATTTTCTGTGCTGTGCCATGAAATGCTTCGTATCTCTTAAAGCTTTACATCGTTGGAATCAGCTGTTCATGCCGAATTTGGTCGTACACATATTTTTTTTAATTTGTTTTAGATCAGCTGAAAACGATAGAAAGTTTGTTTTTGCCAGGCTCTCTTTGGCGTAGAATGCAAGCGTAAAACAACGTATGTCGCCGAAAACGTGGCAAAACCACGTATGTCGGGTATTTTTTCACATGCTGATATTTGCGAAAACACGTATGTCGATTAGCTTAACATACGTGTTTATGCCCCGAGTATCTACCGTAGTGGTCCATATTAAGAAGTTCGTGGGTAAAACACGTATGTTTCAGGGCATATGTGCCCATTTCATTGGAAACGTCACCAAGCAAAATGTTGTGTTGAAACTAGCCGGTAGAAACATCGGAGGTCACAGCCGCTGCAGTCTCGCACAGCGCGTCAGTAGAGGTCACGGCCGCTGCAGTCTCTGGCATGTCGCGGACGCAGGTCACGGGCAACAACAGTCTCGCGCAGCGCGTCAGCAGAGGTCACGGTCACCTATCATGTGCAGCGGCAACAACACGTATGTCACGACATACGTGTTTTTGTCGGTGCAGTTTATACATACGTACTTAGCTCATGGATGCGATGAAAAAACACGTATGTCTGACATACGTGATTATTCCACCAAATATATGACATACGTGTTTTCACCTTTGCATTGCGACGCATATATTTGACATACGTGTTATCGTAAAACGGTTTTCGGACATAACCTTTCCCAAACTGAAGTTACCGTCAAATGAGTTATACCATCAGATGCGCCTCCACGAGACGAATCGAATGATGCACAAATATTTGGCCAAAAATTGACATACGTGTTTCTTCCTTTGCACGGCAGAGCTGCTCTGACACCCGAGCAGTGTTTAAATTTTCGTATAAATGGGTGGAAAATACCACCTATCAAAAATTATTTCCTCATCTTTAAATTATTGTTTTGTCTTTTTTCTCATCTCATTTTTCTCATAAATCATTGCTATTTTTGTGTTCGTTAAATGTTCTGCCTGAGTTTCAAAACATAACTTCTTTGACCTAGAAAAAACTTTGTTTCAGAAGATACTGTCCAAATCCACAAGCAAGCTATCCATTAATCACCATCCTGGATCCTGCATCACACGGAACTAAAGATAAACATCATACAAATGATCATGCTGAACCATGCACATGCCCTGTTAATGACAATGACCACATCTCTGAATTGATGATGATTGGAGTTTAAGGGCGCTCCGACAACAACATGAATTGCAATTGCATCATCTCTGAATTGCAAAATGATGATGGATATTAATTGACATTCATAATGCTTAAGTGCTACTGTGGATATGATGCTGTAAATAAACAGACTGTGACTTGTATTTCAATTTTGAGCTCAGCTGCGAGCAAACACCTGTAACGTGTGGAGTACGTGTGGAGTAACGTGGTAATCAGCCATTGAATCAATACTACCTGAAAGTCATGAAATTGAAATGGTTAACTACCTGGGCTGGAAGGAAAGAAACAGGGGCGTTGTGTCCTGAAAATGATTGGTAGGCTAACTTTATGATAAATGCTAACTTTATAGATTTTAAGGTCATTCTTACCATGCAACGCCATAGGCCTAATGTTAAAATGTGAGATTATTGGTAGGGCCCTGGCCCCACCAGGCCTATAGAAAACGAGGCCCATGGAAAGAAAGCTATGATGCTCAGCATTTCAATACTGATACAACACTGTCTGGCTTCTCTCTTAGACCAAGATCAAACAAGCCAGACAATAAAATTGACAGTAACCTGGCAAGGCACCTATCTGCCATAACCAACTGAAATTAAGTCTAGAAGTATTACATCCCTCCCAGAGCATCCAAGATACATTTAGCATTACGGCAGCAGACACGCCACATTGCATATTGTTTCGAACAGTTGCGCATCATATGTCTCTATAAAATCATCCCGCAGCAAAATTCCTCCGAAGGATGAGAAAATCCACCCAACGCCACCCAAATGCCACCCAAATGCCACCCAACTAAACTCTTCAATATTATGCTCATTACGAGTCGTAGCAAAATAAATACCACTCCAGGAAATTCTTCATCGTTTTCCGAGCCTATACAGTAGTTGTCAGCAAAAAACATTGTGTCTAGTTGCTTAAATTATTGCCTTCAGAATGCCTTGCAATGACGGCCGATTTTAAGCGAACCTGAGTGCAACACCTTCTCTTACAAAGTCGTGGTTTTCAAATTACTGCAGGAATAAGTTTGGGTCAAAGTTTGATGAATACGAAGAATGGTTCATTATCTCATCTATAGCGTTCGCAGTACTTCGAATTCACGAGAATATTGGACTGTTTTTTGCATCGCCGTGCACCTCTCCGAGGATGGCTTGAACGCAAACATTTGGGTGGGCTGCACACCCTACTGAAACCTTCTTAAATTATCTCCTAAACCGAATTATTTTCACTAAATGAAACATTCGATTGTTCGCTGATCTTTTCTGAATACGTCAGATTTTTTTTAAAACAGAAAACTAGCTTTTTTGAAGAAGTTATTCATTGTTTTATGCAGCCATGCGAGAAGGATGAGAATTGAGATGAGACAAAAAGTTGAGTATTCCATTTACCGTAGCGGAACATTCGGTCTCCGGTATTATCGTACCGTTTCGAGTTGCGTGGCTCAGGCTGGGCCGTGGCCTTGGTCTTTCAACTTGTTGACATCTGACTTGGTTGGTTGCTGTTTGATGATATGGTATTTGGTGAAGTTTTAGGTTGATTTCACCCAAGTATGTGTCAGCTTGCCCTAGGGTAGTTCTAAGCAAGAGCTCCGCCACGTTCCGAAAGTTAGGGGGGGGGGGGGCAGAGGCATTCTGAAGTCGAGTATTTCCATGCAACGCCCATATGCGTAATGTTAGAAGTCCAAAAAGTGTGTGTGTGTGGGGGGGGGGGGCTCGTCCCCCGTCCCCCCTGTGGCGGAGCCCCTAGTTCTAAGAGATACCACCAACACACGGCTGTTAGTTTAGATAATTAAAATGTTTTCTTGAACCAATTTCATTTGGAACTTGGAATTATATAGACATAGTTTTGTTTTGCTGCACCATATTGATCAAGTCACCGTGTGACAATTCATTATGTTTCTCATAGGCATTGGCGGATCCAGAACGGTGTTTTTTGGGAGGCAAATTCCAAAAAGTTTCACACAATTCTAAAAACTCATCGGATTACGCCCGCAAACGCGATAGTTACCAACAATCAAGTTATACCTGACTTGTGTGACATTTTTTATCAAACAATGGATGCAAATTAGCAAGTTGGGTAGTTATTTTCCCGCATTGAATATTATGTGGTCAAAATTCCCATTCTCTTTGAAAATAATTATTTTCCATGCTGGATTTTCTCATCCTTCAAAAGTAATTATTTCATCTGCACACCTAACCAAAAAGTATTTTTTAAACACTGCACCCGAGTGCCGCTGCGGGTGCAGCAGCGAGAACCGCCACCCAACCTGTTGCAGAGACGCCATCCCGGCCGCGAGCTGCTGCCGTCGCTGCCGCCCGGGTCATCGCCGTCCTGGCTGAGGCGGATCTCTCTGCGGCCGCTATCGATGACAGTGCCGAGACCAGTGAGAAGGATGCTACTCCGGCAGCTGCTCCCGCAGCCGGCTCCAGCTCTACAGTCAGCCCCAGCTCTGCAGCCGTCCCCAGCTCTACAGCCGGCCCCAGCTCTGCAGCCGGCCCCAGCTCTGCAGCCGTCCCCAGCTCCACAGCCGTCCCCAGCTCCACAGCCGTCCCCAGCTCCACAGCCGTCCCCAGCTCCACAGCCGTCCCCAGCTCTACAGTCAGCCCCAGCTCTGCAGCCGGCCCCAGCTCTGCAGTCAGCCTCATCTCTGCAGCCGGCCCCAGCTCTACAGTCAGCCCCAGCTCTACAGTCAGCCCCAGCTCTGCAGCCGGCCCCAGCTCTGCAGTCAGCCTCATCTCTGCAGCCGTCCCCAGCTCTACAGCCGGCCCCAGCTCTGCAGCCGTCCCCAGCTCCACAGCCGTCCCCAGCCGTCCCCAGCTCCACAGCCGTCCCCAGCTCTGCAGCCGACCCCAGCTCTGCAGTCAGCCTCATCTCTGCAGCCGTCCCCAGCTCTACAGCCGGCCCCAGCTCTACAGTCAGCCCCAGCTCTACAGTCAGCCCCAGCTCTACAGTCAGCCCCAGCCTGCAGTCAGCCCCAGCTCTGCAGCCGGCCCCAGCTCTGCAGTCAGCCTCATCTCTGCAGCCGTCCCCAGCTCTACAGTCAGCCCCAGCTCTACAGTCAGCCCCAGCTCTGCAGTCAGCCCCAGCTCTGCAGTCAGCCTCATCTCTGCAGCCGTCCCCAGCTCTACAGTCAGCCCCAGCTCTGCAGTCAGCCCCAGCTCTGCAGCCGGCCCCAGCTCTGCAGTCAGCCCCATCTCTGCAGCCGTCCCCAGCTCTACAGCCGGCCCCAGCTCTGCAGCCGGCCCCAGCTCTGCAGCCGTCCCCAGCTCCACAGCCGTCCCCAGCCGTCCCCAGCTCCACAGCCGTCCCCAGCTCTGCAGCCGACCCCAGTTATGCAGCCGGTCCCAGCTCCGCAGCCGACCTCAGCTCTGCAGCCGCCCCAGCTCTGCAGCCGGCTCCAGCTCTACAGCCGGCCCCAGCTCTACAGTCAGCCCCAGCTCTGCAGCCGGCCCCAGCTCTGCAGCCGTCCCCAGCTCCACAGCCGTCCCCAGCTCCACAGCCGTCCCCAGCTCTGCAGCCGACCCCAGTTATGCAGCCGGTCCCAGCTCTGCAGCCGGTCCCAGCTCTGCAGCCGACCTCAGCTGTGCAGCCGCCCCCAGCTCTGCAGCCGGCTCCAGCTCTGCAGCCGGCCCCAGCTCTACAGTCAGCCCCAGCTCTACAGCCGGCCCCATCTCTGCAGCCGTCCCCAGCTCTGCAGTCAGCCTCATCTCTGCAGCCGTCCCCAGCTCTACAGCCGGCCCCAGCTCTGCAGCCGGCCCCAGCTCCACAGCCGTCCCCAGCTCTGCAGCCGCCCCCAGCTCTGCAGCCGCCCCCAGCTCTGCAGCCGGCCCCAATTCCGCAACCAGCCCCAGCTCTGCAGCCGGCCTCAGATCTGCAGCAGGCCCCAGCTCCGCAGCCGACCTCAGCTCCACACAAGTCGCTGCCTCGATCGGTGATCCACCAGCCTCAACACCGGCCCGTGCCGTATCCGAGGGCCCCCGTTACCTTCGCTTCCTCAGCCGCCGCTCCAGCTGCCGGCAGTGCCAAGTCTGCTGTGCGTACGGGCGCCCTGTCCGATGCTGATCCGGACTATGTCCCGCACCCTCGGGTGAATCGCGGAAGCCGCGTTGACCTGAGTTCTGTGGCGGAGGCTGTCGATGCTGTCGATATCGGTGCTAGGCCGTCTAAAGTCCTGCCAGCTGTCATGGGTGCCAGTGAGCTCACTAGAACGAGGTTGCAAAACGCTACGGATAAAGCAAGTCTTTAAGCACTGTGTCTTTAAATACATCTTAAATAATTTTATTATGATATCTTCTGACCTCCAAAACACGTGTCCCAAATAGTACGCATATAACGCATCTGGCTGAATGCCGTCATTACTCGACAACGGCACCATCTGCAATCTACCGTATAGTTGGCGCTGCCCGTCCGGGCCTCTAACTTACCATTTTATCAGCCTCGCCAGGGGAATTTGGAAAACGATACAGGGCTGGGGTTTGCGTGTGAAGAACGTCATTGGACTTCTCTAGCATACCAACCATAATGTATTCCTGTATTGCAGTTGAGACAGGTTTGAAGCATACAGGAACAATACAATCCGATAAACGCGTTTCGACACAAAGTCTTCCTCAGTATCGGTTTCGTAAAATAACACAAAGATTACAAGATATATACCAAGGAACGCATCGCAGTTTCATCGTCTTGATTTCTCTTTAGAATAATCATGTGACACATTTCATACAGTACCGCCTTGGACAGATCGTCTCGAAAAATAAATAAATACGTATACAAATATAGATGACATCCTAACGAACCGCTTTTAATCTAATACCGAATGCTGCCGCTGATTTTGCCCATTTCATAGACCCAACCCTAATATTAATAGTTTCGTTCATGGCAATATATGCTGCTTCGGTGGCTTTTCTATTTTCCCTATTTTTGCAGGAGGCCAAGATCCCGGCTCCATTTTTACTTGGCAAATGGTTGGTTTTCTCTGCATGGACTACAAACGCGCTGTGTTCCATGTAGTTTCGAATGTCCCGTTTATGTTCTTTAAATCTTGTTTCAATCCCCCTCCCAGTTTCACCTATATATGCTTTATTACATGCCCCGCATGGTACTTTATAAACGACACTCTTTTCCTGAGTCTTTTCTTGCCTCTTTTTTGCCAACATATCACCCACCTTTTTCCCAGACGTAAATGCTACTTTAAAGCCCGTAGTTTCGAGCTGGCTAGCAATCGTTTCGGCTGGCCTCGAAATCGGTATCGTTAAGTATCGTTCGTCCTTTTTCTTTGTCTTCCCTACCGTAGACTTTTTGCGTATGTTTAAAGCTTTTTGTTTTAGATTTAGCAGAAATCCCTTCGGATATTTCAGCTTTGTAAAAGATGAAACTATATGCTCAATCTCTTCATCGAGGTATTCTTTACTACAAATGCGAAAAGCTCTCAGAAAAAAACCTAAAACTACTCCCCGTTTTACTCTGTCACTGTGACCCGAGTAGAAATGCACATAACATTCCTTGTTCGTCGGTTTTCGATAGACTTTGAATTTAACCTGATCCTGATGCATGATTTCGGTGTCAAGGAAAGCAATGGTCCCAACAAACATGCAGCAACATGATATGACTGGTAGGTATCACATGCTTTGACGTTGACCTTGGATAGAAGGCCTCTGCTGTTGGTGGTGTTGACGACGTGAGGATTTCATTGAAGGTCACAGGACACTGGAAGTTGAACTAGGTGTATTATGTAGACTACCATACATAAAGGGCTGGTAGCATAAAAGCCAGGTGAGGTAAATGCTATTCTGGTCTCCTGTATGCTAAAATGACTGATTATTAGACAGGATTTGACACTGCATTTTTGACATATTTGCCATTTGTTTATTGCAAAACTTTGCCTTCTACTGGTATTATGTCTCAGATTTGGATTGTAGTGGAATGGAATGGTAATAGTATTTTATTATGGCTACCACCAGTTGTGTTGGTGGTAACTGGTAGGAACTGTTCCCATTATGTTGAATTGTTCCCATACCCCTATTAGCAATGTTTGTATACATAAAACACAATTCAATCAAAATAATATATTTCAATCATGGATCTCAATATGTGCACGCTGCACACACATTACCATGCAGTGTACTCAGGGAGTTCTCACTTCTCCATGTAGGTCCATGGGTACATAACATTTAAAAGCAAGCAGGAATACCATGGGACAAGCACATATATCATCTTCCACTTCTTCCAGCTTCCGTCTAAATTTCATGACTTCCTACAAAATAAAGATGATAATATTTAGGTTGATGGGTGAGCTGTGTTGGTCACTTCATACCCAAGATGCAGCTTCCTCCAAATGAAGGGTTGAAAATACAACATTGCTCAAACTCTCTTGGCATTTAGATGCTTGTTTCTTATTGTGGTGACCAGCAATTAGCGACAAAAATCCCGTGAGGATGCCATAATTGTGAATTAATTGTGAATTAGGGATGCCAAAATTACTCTGGTTAAGCGCCATTTTCCCCGTAAAATTGTGAATTTGGCCGCACTGAAAAACACTTATTACAATTTATCGAAATTCATTTCAATCACGTGTACACATTGCATACACGTTGCTTATGTTATTGTATACCCTGACGTCTAGATAATATGTCAATATACTCATCGGTCACAGAGTATGAACAGCTACTGGACCGAACCTGTGGTCAAACAGTTGGACGCATGCAATAAACACTACATACAAGTGAAGCTACAGCCGGCAATAATTAATACAACCACTGTCTGAATATGCCAATCCGCATTACGTTATTGTGTACATTAGTTGAGAGCCGAACACTTGTCTACATGCTTCTGTAGTACGTTGAGAACAATAAAGCCTTTGCCACACCGGTCACACCTGTGTTTGTAGTCGTGTGTGTGGTGGCTGATGACGTGCCGCTTCATGTTCCACTGCTGCGAGAACCGGGCCGGGCAGGAGGAGCAGCCGTACGGCCGCTCCCCCGTGTGAGTCCGCATGTGTCTGGTGA
>JAXIVJ010014984.1:0-32877 GCA_036785665.1 Chirona hameri
GAGGGTTTAAGAAAATCACAGTTCAGGTCGCCGTATACTAACATCTTCGTCATAGGGTAATCAATACACACTCGCTGATACTGGGCCTCTAGGTCGGAAAAGTCTGCCTCAAGATCTGCAGCGTTGCGTCTCGGAGGGCGATAAACTGTGCCGGCAACTGGAGCACCCGGCCCTGATCGTCTGCATCCGTGAATGGTGAGAGCTGGCGCCTTGTATAGCCTCTCCCTTACCCAAGTGTTTAAGCAAAGCCTCCGGGCATCTGCAGTTCCAAGAGAGTGACAGCATGCCACGATCATATCATACCCATCTTCAAAAGGGACAGAAGGAGGTAGCAAGTAATTATCGACCAATCAGCCTGACCTCTATTGTCTGTAAAATCATGGAAGCCATCAGAAAAGTGCAGACTTCAAGGTTCCTTTCCAGGCTGGTCAGAGGAAGAAGGAGTTTCAGTACACACAGTAGAGATGATGCATTGTGCAATGACGCAATACCTCACCGTGCCAATCATCAACTGGTCTGGTACTGTACCGCTCAACCAACCAAGACATCGCTCCATTTGAGAACCAGTCAGAAAATAGTTTAAATGCAAATGTCTGTCAAAGTTCTGTAGAAAGTACGATTTGCGATTATTTTCCCGCTGCATGGCTAAAACAGACAAAACTGGTTTACAATTCAAGTTACACTTACAAGATACAAACATTAGCATAATTTCAAGCACCACCTAACACTTCAAAATAGCAGGGCAATAATGTCTACAATGTTTAACAAGGTGCCCCTGCCTGGTGTGCGGTGTGCGGCACCCTGTGTGTTATTCCACTCACAGTGGTGTACAATGCACATTGTACAGTCGGTCTATTATATATCTTCCCTTTTTTAGTTTCTAAAACTCATCTAATTTCACTTCTGTGTATATGAAGGACTGATATAAGGGAACATGTGGTACCTACCTAGTTATCTTATACCACATGTACCACATGTTATCTTATCAGTCCTTCATGTACACAAGGTAAATTAGATGAGTTTTATAAACTAAACAAGGGAAGATACATAATAGACCGACTGCACAGTGCACATAGGTAGGTACTTCAAAGGTGGTCCGGTGCCCCTGGTAAGTACATTAAGTATATACCAAGAGTGCCATCGCGCTGGTGCCCCTGGTAATGGACCGCCGGTGGTGCCCCTGATAGGCCGGTGGTTCCCCTGGTAGCCCGGGGGGGGGGGGGGGTCATGACCCCGTGACCCCCCCCCCCCCTTGGATCCGCTACTGGGCAGTTCCATAGCCTGAGGCTCCATACACTGTTCTCGACCATCCTCACGTTAAAGGAAATAGTTCACCTTCGAATTTTTTCTTTCAGAACACGATTTTATTATATTTTTTTAATACAGTTTCTTTTTTTCTTTTAAAAATGGTCCTACATCGCGCTAATTCAGGACAGAAGGTTGTAAATTTTTGATTTTATGGTGTGCGTTATTGGTCTGCGCATGCTCCATGGCAGTGCTGGCACTTTCAGACGGTACGGTACATCATATATGCGACGTATTCCTTCGCCAAAAAGTCAAATATCTTCGGCTGGAGTCTTTTCAGCCAAGAAAAGTTCCAGATAAGGATTTCTCAACACGGGCTACAAAACTGCTATTTCAGTTCAAAACCCATGTTGAAGGTGAACTAATTCCTTTAACAGAACAGGGCCAATGTTAACATGGCCGCCTTGGTAGGCCCTTTATTCATGGTCGTGGTTTTTTGGCGCCTGTCGAATAATTACGGCACCGATGTGCAGCATTCACTACAAAGGATAAAGGAAGACGACGACACGCAATTAAATGTTGAAATAATGAAATACAGGGTCCCTCAGGCCTCAGGCCGACAGAGTGCCCCTCAGGCGGCCAGAGTGCCCCTCAGGGCGACGGAGGGGTCCCTCAGGCCAACAGAAAGCCCCCTCAAGACGACAGAGGGCCCTTCAGGCGGCCAGAGTGCCCCCTCAGGCCGACAAAGGGCTCCTCGTGCCAACAAAGGGCCCCTAAAGACGACAGAGGGCCTTTCAGGCGGCCAGGGTGCCCATCAGGCCGACAAAGGGCCCCATGGGCAACCAGAGGGCCCCCTCAGGCCTTGCGTTTTGTTGTTTACTACTGCTTTACTTGCGCTTTGTTTGAAAGCGGAGTGAAATTTGTTTCGAGTCACTTCGATCTCCTATGGGGAGCCCTCAGGCCATTGGGCCCCTTCGAGGCTCAAGGGGGGGGGGGGGGCATGCCCCCATGCCCCCCTCTGGATCCGCCACTGAAGAAACATGCGTATCAGTGTTCCTACTTGCGTGAAACCAGCATGAAACATAAGTTGGACTCAGTCTGTACATTTGGCGGGACCCACTCTGGGACCAACTGGGTCCAGACTGGGTCTAGAGACCGGGTCCTCAGGTCCACGTTTTGCCACCTCTAGTGGAGATCCTGCGTGGATCAAGTAGGTCTAGACTCTAGACCCACCTGGGCTCCCCAGTTAGACAAACGGTCTGGGTCTGGGTGGGTCCAAATCATATGCAAATTGGTGGGTCCCACCTGCAGTAGACCAGAGAGGATACTTGCAGTTCAGGATGTGCCCTACACAGTACACATGCTAAAACGGGCTTTTTCAAACCAGAGTTTGCCCTGTTCAAGTCAGCATGAGCCCTCCAGAGGCCCAAGTGGACCCTCTGGAGGCCAGAGTAGGCTGTTAAGTGGGCCATCTGGAGGTCAGAATGAACGTTTTGTAGGTGAGATGGAACCCTTTGGCCAGATGTGACCATGCATGCATACTCATGTAGCATGCCAACCCAGATTCGGAAAGGGAGCTTCAACAATGCATTTTAAGTCAGTTTGCTACACACTGTTAATACTTCACCCCATGGCGAGACGCCCATGGACAATATGCTTTGCTTCAAGTCTCAAATTGCATATAATATTTTCTGCTTGTTGCATATTTATGTGAATCAATTTCCATGTCTTTTAATTTACTGAAGCATATCATATTTCGCATGATGCTCATCCTCCCAACTTTGTTTCCTATTCTGCTTCAGAATTGTATAAGTCTCAGCCGGCAGTATGATTGCAACTAAAGGCACATTGAGGTTCTGCTGCAAGCTACTTAATACAACGGTTCGTCATGCCAAGCGTGCTTCGTCCACATCGGCATCACCAAGGTAAGTAAGCAAATACACCTCTAGGGAGCAAGCAATTTTGCTGAGAAATTCACCAGGCACTGGCTGAGTGGCACATGCATCGCCACATCGCGTTGCTCTCGCCTAGACAGAGCGCTCCTGCAGTGAGTAACATGGACGGTATCCGGACCAGCCTGGAGCGCTTTACGCTCAGGCAGTCTGACACAGAGCTGTCCGCCCTCAGAACGTGCGTCAGCAGCGGCCATGCAATGCCCAGAGTTGTTTCATACCAGCCGACTTTGTGGTCTTCTTGGTGCAGCGTTAGTTGCTTAAGTTGCACTATACAACAAGGTTAAACGGCCTTGTTATATAGTGTAGGACTTCAGGATCGTTAACCCGTTCGCCCGTTAGCCCGATCACCCATTTCTATTTTTCCGAGCCGACGAGAGGTCTTCCGTCAACAAGCGGGAAAATCTACGTATGAGCGGCCCGACCGTGGCCATGGTTTTCAGAGGCTTATTTCGTCGCAACTACTGGGTTGATGTGGCTGAAAATTTGCACACACAAATGTTCATGCCGTAGCAATATCGTATTAAAGGGACCGCAGGCCAATATGGAGTTTTTGGTGTGTATCGGTAGATTAAGCGTGTCCGATTTCACCTGCAAAATTTGGTTCCCGAAACTCCCCCCCCCATTAGATAAAAATAAATTTGCACCACTCATGATTAGCACCCATTCGTAAAATTGGAGTCGCCTCATCACTATTTATAATCACTTCTTGGCGGACTATGCTTTGCTTTTGAATATTGCAAGCTCAACATCACCATTCCGTCAGTGCACTTTACAATTAAAATGCGTATACAGTTAATTATATTTTCAACAACCATAGCCTCTTTCATAATATAACATGAATAAAACAGCAAGAATGGCTATGACTCGATTTTGGGACCGTAGGAGATTTATAACCAATACCTTATAACACAGATATACTTTTCAAGAGCGTTGTTCGGACACACGCTAGCGGCCGCTAGTAGCGCTAGTAGCGCTTTCGCTCTCCATGGCAACCAGGCGTCAGCCAATGAAAAGCCAGAATGGGGTTACGCCATGATAGGAACTGTGGACCCTGCGGAGAGGCTATTTCTGCTAGTGGAAAATCGCAGAAGCGGCGAAAGCGCTAGCAGATGTGTTTCAATAGTGGCGCATGAGACAAATCAAACTGAAATTAAAACAAACTGATGTGATATGCCCCTGAAGCAGTCTGGAAGTGCTTCTGTGAGTTTTGTCTGTTTCCTGCTGCGTCTGTTTCCGTGACGTAATTGTGACGTCAGCTAGCGAAAAGCGCTAGTAGCGTGTGCCGAACAGCGCTAAGGTCAAGTTTTGGCGAATTCGGACGCTTCGGCTTTGGGCGGGCGTCAATTTCACAGCCAAACTGGATGAGAGCGGCCATCATAGACACTGAGCACTAGGGTGTCCCAAAAACACTTTTTTTTTGTCTGTGCAAGCTTGCCATTCGACACGGGGTTCTCCTCCAGGCCAATAACAAGTATGTCAAATTTCGTTGCGATCTTTTGAGTTTTGGTCCTCCCCGGGCCTCCGAAGGTTGTTGACCCCGATGGAAAAGGTCAAAAATAAAATGTGTTGTACATACCTCCGCGTGTGCTCATTTGAAAGCCCTTGTCGAGTAGAAAACACAGGTAAAGAGATGAGTTATTTAAATTCAGTAGTTTTTGTTTTAAATGTCAAAACATGCCCAAAAACCAAGCCTTCAATAGAGCTCTATTGGAAGCTTGGTTTTGGTACATGTTTTTGACTCTGAAAATACAAACTATTGAATTTAAAGCATTTTGACGGTGTTAAAGTTTATTCTACTCGACAAGAGCTTTCAAATGAGCACACGCTGAAGTCTGTACGGCGACTTTGATTTTTGACCTTTTCCATAGGGGTCAACAACTTTCGGAGGCCGGGGGGGGGGACCAAAACTCAAAAGATCGCAATGCAATTTGGCATACTTGTTATTGGTCTGGAGGAGAACCCCGTGTCAATTGGCAAGCTTGCACAGACACAAAAAAAGAAGTGTTTTTTACACCCTACTGAGCACAGCTGGGACCAACGTTTTGGAGTCAGAAAAAAATGCCGATACGCTGCTTTAGGTGCTGCAGGAGCAAGTTTGAGCTTGAGCATACATGATTGTTGATCCCCACCATTCATTTAAATTGCTTTTTAGAAATCCTCCGGAGGTGGCAATATCCCTTTAAATTTCCGAAATTATGCGTTGCCAGGCTTATGGGTAGTGCGCGCCGACGCACAACCCTATCTTCCCTATGGTAGTGGCTGCTTAACTTGCGGCCACGACCCACCGGCCTCGCGCTCGGCCGGCCCCGGCGGATCGTGACCCACACGGTCACGTGACCGCATCCGGCCGGCAAGGGACGGCTACCTGGGTCGCCGTAGTCCGGGTCGCCGGTAGTCCGGTATATGCAGTTTTCTTGGTCATGGAATCAGCTAGAGCTACGGTTGAATGTATATATTGTACATATTATTTGTGAAAAGTGGTTAATGTCCCCTTAACACCCAACTAAAGTATAAGTCCTGGGACCCCTGCGGGCGTTACTAGCCTCGCTATCTGTCCGCAGGGATTCCGGGGTAGAAGGGGATTCCGGGGTAAGAGGCTACTAACAAACGGTGGTGGGTTTGCAGACACACAAAAAATATAGCAGGGAGTGGTGTGACTCAAATTGATTGCTGTCTCAATAACGTTTGAGAATTGTTGTATTTAACGTAAGAGGGATCACATGGGAAAGGGATGGGCACTCCTGCCTACCTATTAACCCGCGACTTACTTGGGGAGGGGCTATTTTTTGCCCCCTCCCGTTATTTTGCAATAACTCCTAAACGAACACCAGTATCGTCACCAAACTCGCAGTACCTTCTCTCACATCAATTCTACACATGTTGGGAAAAGGAAAAATATGAGCTTATGATAGGTCAACCGAGAATGACGTCAGAGTGACGTCATGTTCATCGGTTTTTGTTTGCAAAATAATGGTTTGCGGAAAACGCTGTCAAAGGTACGATGTTTGAGATAAACGCAATTGTCTTAAATCAAATTACTGACAATAGACCTGGCTATCAAACTGCCATATCGGATTTTTGAGGGTTTTTTTATTCCAAATTTTTAGAAATCCAAATACATTGTTTTTACAAAATTTTCAAACAAAATCATAATTATCCAAAAACCGGATTATATGTGATCGAGACGTGTTCGGTGAATATGTGCACCAAACTTGAAGTCGATATCTTCGAAAATGACTGACTTTATGACCTTTAAATGTCAAAAATCGGCCACATCTCACAGCATTACTATGCATAAAGAACGCATTTTCGTTTTTGCTTTTTACTTCTATTTATATGGAACGCACAATGTTCTAAGGTCATTTTTTTGCGTTCTAGACGAAAAACCAACCCATACACATGTGTTACAACGCCTAATGACCGTAATCTGCAGTTTGACATCGTGACCTCGGATGACCTTGACCTGACCCAAGGTCATAAACAGCTTAGAAAGGTACTTAGAAGTGTCAGACACACGAATCATACCGATTTATCGACTGCTTATGTGTTAAATATCGCAATTTTGCGCGACAATTCCATCCATCGAGACCTTTTGACACGGTCAAACATTTGTTTATTTGTTTATTTATTGACAATGAGCAACAGGCATTCACCCAATTACAGCTCAAGTCGAGTAGTTAAAACACGCGACGACACGACAGCAGCAGACACACGCACACAGTTGAAAACAGACGAGGCAAATATGATAACGAAAATGTGATACTAAAATAGAACAAAAGTTCATGAAACAGTAAATATGAATACGTTAAAAATAAACCTAGGTGAACAATAGTTCACAGGCATGCTTTGAGGCTACGCAGACCTAAGACAACGCTTGTAAAATAACACATAATATTGACCTTTTGACACGGTCAAACATTTTGTACTTGATCTGACCTGTGACGTCATCGGTGACCTGAGGTCAACCATATTATGTTTCCCTTGATAAATTTCCCATGGCTATCGAATGCCGTTTTAATTTTTACATTCGGTCCAGTAGTTCCGGAGATCCGAGGGGCGGGGGGGGGGGGGAAATAGCCCCCACCAGTAAGTCGCGTTATGAAATACACCCCAGTAACTCGAGGGTTAATGGGTGGGGAACTAAAAAGACTGGGTGGGGCCGTGGCCCCACCATTTGAATAGGAAACTCCGCCCGTGGGTAGTTCACCGCATTTCTGCCGCTCTAAATCAAATTCATGCAACTTATCCTTGGACTTGTAACCTACGTCTACCAGCTAAAATACAGAACCATTTCCGAGTTGGTCTTCGTATAGCGGACACCACAAGTGTTTCGAACTCCGAACTCGGTATTACCAGCTTACTTCCAGGTCGCCGTTAGCGAAAACAGGTTCTCCACTGGCAAGCTTCAGCTAGTCTCAACATATTGCCTCATTTGGTGGCCGGTGTTTTGACAGAGTGCAGTGTGAACGACGCAGTACCGGCGTCGCTCACGACGCAGTGCAGTGTGAACGACGCAGTACCGGCCCTGTCGCCGCCCTGCACCTCGCAGAACTGTGATAGACACTGATCACAGGCTGATAGCTGTTCAGGTTTGCCAGTGGTAGGTATTCATGCTATGTTCAAATCCAAAGAGAATGCACCACATTTGGAGCAGTCCTAGTCAAGTGTACACACTTTTTGACACGACTGTGACAGTCAAGTGACACGATAGTCGATATGTCACGGATTTTTCTTATGGCGATTATTTGGCCGAGTCCATGCTTGCACCACTGTAGCTTTTAATGCCTTATCGGTTTATGTCTGTCGCAAATTTGGGCGAGATTAGACAGTGGCGTATCCACGGTCCGAAGTCTACTGTGGAGACTTAGCAGCTCAGCTTACCGTGCTCTCAGAGGGGGGGGGGGGGGGCAACGCAGGGGCCCGGGAACAGAGGGGGGGGGGCAGCGGGGACGCTTGCCCCCCCCCAACATCTGGACCGGGGGGGGGGGGGGGCGGCGCCCCCCCCAACTTTGGTGAGCAGAAGTTTCCCTAAAAATTAGCTCTTTCAATTTTCTTCACAAGAAGTTATATAAAATATGAAAGCCTCTTATATAAAATTATTATTGAGTATTATATATTAATTTAAAAAAAGTTATAGAAAATATGAAAGTCACTTTCATTTTTTCCGTTTTCTTTTATAGCATGTCATAAGTATTATTATTATATAGCTTTGCCTTTATAGCAGTATCGTATACCTTTCTTTTCCTTCCTTTTCCTTTTTCCATTTTGTCCTATGAGATATAATGGAAAACTTTGGTAGCAGTACATTTGGTAGCAGTTGTCTGCTTGGCGCGTCGTCGTTAAAATAACGCACTGACGGCGATAAACATCTGCTGCATTTTGTTTATAAGTTTATCCCACGTCAACGTTACGGATGTGGTCAAACTGGCGTGCGGCCCTCTGCTGTCCTCTCTGTCTGCCGACGGGGCGGCAATTGCAAGCAAGAGTTATCGTAAATGTCATAGGTTACCGTGATACGGTGATGAAGCGCCACACTCGCGGGCTTCTTCAAGAAAAACAAACGTCAGGCGTCAGGTACGAGTATTTTATCAGACGACAGGCGGGTTTACAAAGGCATACGGTTCATAGTAGGAAACGGGGGTGGGGGAGGGGTGGCATGACCCCGCTTTTACATAATTCTTGCTTTCTATGGTAACCCGCGCCGTGTTGGGGGTGGGACGTTTAGATGCCCCCCCCTAAGGTTTTTCGAGGATAGCGAAAAAACGGCGGCGCGCGGTTTTTGCCGTTTCAAAAACGCCGTACGGCGCACAGCGCCTCCGTTTCAGCCGCCTTTTTTGCCACACCTGCTCGGGCATCAATTACCCACATTGTGTGCAATTCTTGACCACAGGTCATCTCAGGTCAGGTCACGCGACCACGCCTCCAAATAAGTTTGCGGTCGTACCACAGCCACAGTTTTTGGCCGATCGGTTTAAAACTTACAGGATTTCATCAGGTCATAGATACCTACAATTGGAATATCTAAGATGTTGTATATCGGTGACATAAGGTCGCCGGTCGGGTTAATTTCGTGACCTCCCATTATAAGTCAATGGTAAATATTAAAATGTTTCGTTTTCCGAGGATACGCATGATATCAGTCCAATTCCTTCTGGATCATGTTATCATAGGCTATTATTGATGATCCAGGTTAAATTTTTGTTCAGTGACCCCTACAGGATCAGCCGAGGTCAGCAGAGGTCACCAACACTTGTGTCAATAACTCTCGATATAATGAAGATAAAGAAGTGAAATCGGAATCAATGTGTTTGTCTCGTCGAGACACGTCTCCCAATATGCAACATGACCTACTTGGGTCGCCACTTGACCTTGACCTGAGGTCAAATTTATATATTGACTTAAACTGGTCCAAATTAAAGTGATTCGAAGCGCGTTGACGAGACAAACATGATGGCGTCAAAATTATTGTCGTATCTTTATTAGGTAAAAAGTTATTTTCGAACGTTTTGCCAAAAAATAACCCTTTTGACATTTGATGACCTCTGGAGCCTAAACTATTGACATGAGATAACATTAGAGGACACAATATGATTTAATATTTCAAGAGCTTTCGATTGCTTCTTTCTGTTTGTTCCTAGCTATCATAGTTCCAGAGATATTTGGGGGTTTCTGGAGAAAAGTTCTAAAACTGGAAAATATGACCTTTGGTGACCTCTGGTGACCTCAATATTGACCAAAACATGTTAAAATAGTTTCAAAGTGGTTTTTGATAAGCTTTCGAACCATGTCGGTTTTCCAATGAGGACAATTTGAGAACGAAAAGGTGCACCAATATGAGAAGTGAGAAGATTGCGCAAAAAAAAATTGGTTTCGCCCCCCCCCCCCCAACTTTAAAATCGTTCCCGGGCCCATGGGGCAACGTCATGTAACGTCCCAGCAATACCTGGCCTATCTCCCACATAACACACCCATGTGGTTACCATATGGTAATCATGTGGGTAGCCCATCTTTCCCATATGGTACCAATATGGGCTGCCAGCATGTTACCCACATGGTTTTGGAAGACGATTCTGCATGGTTAACCATATCGGTAAGCCCATATGGTAATCTCGTGGTTTATACATGGTTACCATATGGGCAAGCCCGCATGGTAACCATGGAGAAATGTCTTCCAAAACCACGTGGAAACCACGTGGGCTGGCCTATATGGTCACCATGTGGGCACCATGTTAGCAGCCCACATCGCCACCATGTAGGAAAGGTGGGCCAGCCCACATTGTTCCCATGTGTTCATCACGCATCCGTACTATGTGAATTCCTCCCCTCATCGCGCGCTGGGAATAATTATTTGCCCATGTGCTTGTGCACATTCTGCGTTCCCACGCGACAGTTATTACTCCCAAAGTGAGAGTATAGCCCAGGCTACACTATGCGTGATTGGTCAAAGAAATCACGCGCGTGTTCTCCGTGTTTTCAGAACTTCCTTGACGTCCGGGATCTGCCGGTCAAGCAAATCACGCAAGGAAAATGGATAAACCACTGCATTTTTTAATCGATAAACCCCTGCATAAATATCTACCAGCTTCAACACAAGTTTCAACACTCACAATTTGCTCAAACGCTTCTTCATTCATCTTCCGCCACGATACTCAGCACAAATTATTCACGTTTAGGTCTAGTATAGACCACAATACGCGAAATCAAGCAAAATGATAAAAACCCTGCAACACGCAATCTCGGAAAACACAAGTTCAAAATTTTGAACTTTTCATCGTTCCGTCCGTGACGTGTCTGCGGAATTTCCTTGACGTTTCATCCGGGATCTGCGTGATGTGCCAGTGTAGCTCACCCAATGCATTTACTATCAGCTGAACTTGCTCTGTTACGCAAATCCCGACAAAACGAATAACACGCACGTGATTTTCAGGAAATCACGCATAGTGTAGCCTGGACTTATCCCGCTAAAACTGAACGATCGTTATGCAAAGCATGATCTTCCGATTTGGTGCGACTCAGTTTATAAAGTAAGTATACCATACGGGAATACTATTTGATACCTCTTTATCCAGTTCAGTCATGCTCCTTAGTTTTGGGTACTCCTTAGTACTCCTTAGTTTTAGTGTGTGGGGGGGGGGGGGGGGGGGGCAAACGGGGCAATCCCCCCTGAAGGTCTGTACGTGCCCCCTTTGGTCGAAAAAAGAAAAAATCAGAAAATAATGTTGGAAATATGCCCCTCTAAAAATGTAGTGGCATAGTGGGCTAAATCCGGCGACTTTTTTTTGGTGGGGGTACCTTATGCCCCCTGAACAAAAATTGCCCCCTCCTGGAGTGAATCCTGGGTACGCCACTGCCCGACATCACCCCCCCCCCCCCCGCTCAACGACTCTTCGCGCTGACAACCCGACGCTACCCCCTCCCCCGGTGGCCGGTCAACAACTTTTCGCGGATAAAGGCTGAAGCTGAGCGTAATTTTTGCCCCTAAAAAAACTCGAACCTTAGATCCGCCAGTGCTGCTACCACCCGGTCAACAACTTTTGCTTTTGACTGCGATTGCGTCCCCCAGTAAAAATTTCGTGGCGATGGCCCTGAGAAAGAATGAGAAAGAATGAGCAGCAATGCATGAGCACTCGGCGGATCGGGTCTGAGGCGAAAAATCTCTCAGGCGGGGAATCGAACCCCGGTCTCCCGCGTGACAGGCGGGGATACTCACCACTATACTACCTAAGAGTGGCGTCGAGAGGCCGCAAACTGATGGTAAATGAAAGCATAGTTTAGTCATAGTTTTTTTTTTGTGTGGAATGTGAGAGTGAGTGAATGTGAATGTGAATTATTGTGAATGTGAATGTGAATGAACGAGAATGAATGAGAATGAATGAGAGTGAATGAGAGTGAATGAGAGTGAATGAGAATGAATGAGAATGAATGAGAATGAATGAGAATGAATATGGGCGTCGCCGGCTGGGGGGGGGGGGGGACGCATGCCCCCAGTTAAAAAATAAAGGGGGGGGGGGGGGGGGACGTCCCCCCAAGAAAGCAGACTTGCTTGATTTTTTTTCTTCTGAATTCGTTCCAAAGGATATGAAACTGAATTTATTCTTAGCTCAAATTACAAGTAATTTTTAACCATATATCGTTGAGTGCTTTCATTGTACTTAAAGGGAGTGTGCCTACTGTTTTGAACTGTCAAAATTATTTTTCCTACGATAAGTAGCTATTGTTGTGATGGTTGGATACGATGAAATTCACATCTGGAGCCCCTTTAGTTGAATTTTCACTTATATTGTTTTCGATTATTTTTCGTTTCGATATCGAAAAAACGATTCCCACTACGGTGAAGGTAAACAGAGGTAACAAATTGATACGTGAACGACGCAGGGTCTGAGGCGAAAAAGCTCTCAGGCGGGGAATCGAACCCCGGTCTCCCGCGTGACAGGCGGGGATACTCACCACTATACTACCTAAGAGTGGCGTTGAGAGGCCGCAAACTGATGGTAAATGAAAGCATAGTTTAGTCATAGTTTTTTTTTGTGTGGAATGTGAGAGTGAGTGAATGTGAATGTGAATTATTGTGAATGTGAATGAACGAGAATGAATGAGAATGAATGAGAGTGAATGAGAGTGAATGAGAGTGAATGAGAATGAATGAGAATGAATATGGGCGTCGCCGGCTGGGGGGGGGGGGGACGCATGCCCCCAGTTAAAAAATAAAGGGGGGGACGTCCCCCCAAGAAAGCAGACTTGCTTGATTTTTTTCTTCTGAATTCGTTCCAAAGGATATGAAACTGAATTTATTCTTAGCTCAAATTACAAGTAATTTTTAACCATATATCGTTGAGTGCTTTCATTGTACTTAAAGGGAGTGTGCCTACTGTTTTGAACTGTCAAAATTATTTTTCCTACGATAAGTAGCTATTGTTGTGATGGTTGGATACGATGAAATTCACATCTGGAGCCCCTTTAGTTGAATTTTCACTTATATTGTTTTCGATTATTTTTCGTTTCGATATCGAAGAAACGATTCCCACTACGGTGAAGGTAAACAGAGGTAACAAATTGATACGTGAACGACGCACCTAAGACAAGCATGATGCATGCAAGCATGATGGCCGCCCAGGCTCTGTTGTTCGGCAGCTGCTATCAGCGCACACGAGCTGTTTGTTCGAATTGCTATTGGCCGGTGATAACGATATGCTAGCAGTGTAATCGATAGTTGCAATGCTTTTAGTAGTGGGAAGCCATCTGGAGTCTACCCGATAACTTTTTGCTCCCAAGCAAATTCCTGGAGTCTTTGAATATCTCAGCAACTAGGGTGAATCTGGAGAAATGATGTAGTGGTTCAATTCAGAAAATTGTGTTCTATAGACCAGTGTCAATAACCCCAACTAAGCGATGTGAGTAGGCACACTCCCTTTAAAGGAAATAGTTCACCTTCGGAAATTTTTCAGAACACGATTTTTTTTATATTTTTAATACAGTTTCTTTTTTTCTTTTCAAAAATGGTGCTACATCGCGCCAATTCAGGACAAAATGTCGTAAATTATTAATGTTATGGTGTGCGTTATTGGTCTGCGCATGCTCAGACCAGTGCTGGCACTCTCAGACGGTACGGTATATCATATATGCGCCGCATTCCTCGGGGGCCGGGTGGCTCAGTTGGTAGAGCGTTGGGCTCGGAATCCAAGGTTTCCGGGTTCGAGTCTGGCTACTGGCGCAAGTCATTCGGTTCCCCGCCCCGGAGGGGAGTGGTTCTCCTCCCCACCCGCGGCGGCATATAGCTATAGGCTGGGGTGGGCGAGAACAACTCCCCTCCCACCCACCCCCCCCAAAAAAAAACGCATTCCTTCGCCAAAAAGTCAAATATCTTCGGCTGGAGAGTCTTTTCAGCCAATAAAAGTTCCAGATAAGGATTTCTCAACACGGGCTACAAAACTGCTATTTCAGTTCAAAATCCCATGTTGAAGGTGAACTATTTCCTTTAAAGAGAAATACTTACCTTTTCCGACACAAATGGAGTTAGCACTTGAAATCGACAGACGATAAGCGTTCCACACTTTTAACGACCGGTACTTTCAAGTACTTTTCGGTTTCTATCAAACTCTGGGCTTTTCCCGTATTGCTTTTGTACGCAATGGTGTGGAAAATATTTGTTTTGCGTTCTGCTTGTTGTGATTATATGCCCGCCCATCCTTTACAATTATTGGAAATAGTTAACCTTGGAACATTTTTTCCAAACGCGATTTGATTATATTTTGAAATACAATATATTTGTATATTGTCAAAAATGGCCATACATCGCGCCGATTCAGGATAGAAGGTCGTAAATGATTCATCTTATCAAAACTATATACATACTCTCTGAGTCAAAGTCCTGACTTACGCGAATAAACAACAATGGCTCAGCCAGCAGATGGTGAGGGTCGCACACGTGGTGACGGGATCAGCCAGCAGACGGTGAGGGTCGCACCCGTGGTGACGGGATCAGCCAGCAGACGGTGAGGGTCGCACACGTGGTGACGGGGTCAGCCAGCAGATGGTGAGGGTCGCACACGTGGTGACGGGGTCAGCCAGCAGATGGTGAGGGTCGCACACGTGGTGACGGGATCAGCCAGCAGACGGTGAGGGTCGCACACGTGGTGACGGGGTCAGCCAGCAGGCGGTGAGGGTCGCACACGTGGTGACGGGATCAGCCAGGAGCGCAGACGGTGAGGGTTGCACACGTGGTGACGGGGTCAGCCAGCAGCCGGTGAGGGTCGCACACGTGGTGACGGATCAGCCAGCAGACGGTGAGGGTCGCACACGTGGTGACGGGATCAGCCAGGAGCGCAGACGGTGAGGGTCGCACACGTGGTGACGGGATCAGCCAGCAGCCGGTGAGGGTCGCACACGTGGTGACGGATCAGCCAGCAGCCGGTGAGGGTCGCACACGTGGTGACGGATCAGCCAGCAGACGGTGAGGGTCGCACACGTGGTGACGGGGGGTCAGGCTCTTCGCGCTGACAACCCGACGCTACCCCCTCCCCCGGTGGCCGGTCAACAACTTTTCGCGGATGAAGGCTGAAGCTGAGCGTAATTTTTGCCCCTCAAAAAACTCGAACCTTAGATCCGCCAGTGCTGCTACCACCCGGTCAACAACTTTTGCTTTTGACTGCGATTGCGTCCCCCAGTAAAAATTTCGTGGCGATGGCCCTGAGAAAGAATGAGAAAGAATGAGCAGCAATGCATGAGCACTCGGCGGATCGGGTCTGAGGTGAAAAAGCTCTCAGGCGGGGAATCGAACCCCGGTCTCCCGCGTGACAGGCGGGGATACTCACCACTATACTACCTAAGAGTGGTGAAATAGTAGTTTTGTAGCCCGTGTTGTGAAACCCCTATCTGCAAGTTTTCTTGACGGAAAAAACTCTCCAGCATAATATATTTGATTTTCTTTTGGCGAAGGAATGCGGTGCTGGCGAAAGAATGTGGTCTGGATCTAGTCTGGGCAGAGGTTATACCATCTGCCAATCAGCTTGCAGCTGGTGCTAGCAAGCGAACCGCCGGCCGCCGGTTGGCACTTCTCCAATGCGAGTCCACCCTTACGCGACTACTTTCGAATCTGATTGGCTGAGCCATTTGTTGAATTCGCGTGATGTCAGGACTCTGACTCAGAGAGTATGCATATAGTTTTGATAAACAATAATAACTTACGGCCTTCTATCCTGAATCGGTGCGATATAAGGCCATTTTTGACAATATAAAAATACATTGTATTAAAGGGATTATACGGGTTTCCGTCCTGAAAGTAAATGCACTCTTTTGCAGTTGTATGAGCTTTAAACACGTTTAAGACATATAACAGGGACCTCAATGCTCATTTAGTCCATTATTTCAGCAATTATCAGCGTTAAAACTTGGGCGTTTTTCGAGACTAGTATCAGATAACGAGTACTTGATCGGCACTACTGTCCACCACTTTTATCTTAAGATAAATTCTAGAGTTTTGAATTATCTGCAAGTCCTACGCTGGATCACAAAATTATTATGCAATTCAAAACTGACGGGACTTTGTATTACTACACGCTGTTCGTTGAGGTTTTGTGTTGTTGTGGTTTTATTATCTCCGGCCTTAAAGGAAATAGTCCACCTTCAACATTAGTTTTAAACTGAGATAGCAGTTTTGTAGCCCGTGTTGAGAAATCCTTATCTTGACTGTTTTCTTGACTGAAAAGACTCTCCAGCCGAAGATATTTGACTTTTTGGCGAAGGAATGCGGCGCATTTATGATATACCGTACCGTCTGAATTGTGCCAGCACTGCATGGAGCATGCGCAGACCAATAACGCACACGATACAATTAATAATTTACAACCTTCTGTCCTGAATTGGCGCGATGTAGGACCATTTTTAAAAAGAAAAAAAGAAACTGTATTAAAAAATATAATAAAATCGTGTTCTGAATTTTTTTCCGAAGGTGAACTATTTCCTTTAAGCGTTGATAATTTGGTGGTGGCGTATTCATTTTTTTTGACATGCAAATTCATGAAAAATATAGAACTTTATTGGAAAACTAGGTAACTGCTGGTGTCGTTGGAACAAAATAAGTTTATTTTCTTTCAAATATTGCTTATTTTACCGGAAATATGCCATAAGTCAGGTGTTTTTATTAGCATAAAAGAGATGACTGGCTCTGCCTCAGCCGGTCCTGCAGAAAATACGCGGTGGCATCACCGCGCACTTTGGAATGTCCTTACGTGCAGAAGAGGTCATTTCCAGAAAAAATGTGGCTACCGTGGGACTTCTACCACCTTTATAAGTACGTTTTACTTGTAACTCAATTATTCTGGGAAAAAACCGTATAATCCCTTTAACCAGGCCAGTTGGTCAGGTCGGCTGCAGACGGCTGCGCCGCCGCTGCTCTGCGTGTGTTGCCACGCCAGTGACCCGGTACTATCCAGGCCAATTGACCAGGCCGCCAGACAGTTAGCGGTCAGAGTCCGATCCGGAGTGTGTATACAAGGTCTGTTTAAACATTCCGGTGTTACATCGCGAGTCACGATTGTCACAGACCATCTCAGCGGACCATGTCACTGACCATCTCACAGCAAGACTATCCGTTTCTGTTGTCATGTGTGTTAAGTTATCAAGTAACTGTCGCGTAAGGCTGCACAGCTGTCGCGTCGATTGTTGATCAAGTCGTCGACTGTTGATCAAGTCGTCGACTGTTGATCAAGTCGTCGACTGTTGATCAAGTCGTCGACTGTTGATCAAGTCTTCGACTGTTGATCAAGTCGTCGACTGTTGATCAAGTCGTCGACTGTTGATCAATTCGTCGACTGTTGATCAAGTCGTCGACTGTTGATCAAGTAGTCGACTGTTGATCAAGTCGTCGACTGTTGATCAAGTCGTCGACTGTTGATCAAGTCGTCGACTGTTGATCAAGTCGTCGACTGTTGATCAAGTCGTTGACTGTTGATCAAGTCGTCGACTGTTGATCAAGTCGTCGACTGTTGATCAAGTCGAATCGATCGAGGCAAATATACAAATTGTGTGGCACAACGGACTACAGATCGAAGAGCATAGATAGAGCGATTTATTTAGCCATGTTTATCAGAGGCTTAATTCATTGCAAATACTGATTAAGATGTGCCTGAAAATTTGGATTTTTTTTCGAAAACCTTGCACTTGCGTACTCCTGCCCGACAGGGTGGGTAAGAGTACACACTCACCGTGGGTAAGAGTACACACTCACTGCGGGTAAGATTACGCACTCCTCGGCACATCGAACTTTGTAAATAAGAGGAAAACATAGCTGCCGCGTGTTTCAGAGTTTATATTTGCAGTTCGTTGTAAAGGTTCCTGAACCTTTACACCGAACTGCAAATACAAATTTTCACTCTTACACGCTTATGCCCCCAGGCATGGACCCAGGAGTATCAACATGTTGTTGTTCCAGTTTCATAATTCAATCTAAAATGGTCATTAATCAATCAACGATAAAATATGTACCCTGTGTTACGTTACCAGTTCGGATACTGAAAGTCTGCTTCATATTTGAAGTGTCAAATGGTTATTGAGTAATAATACATAGTAAGCACATAGGTTTCTATGCGTACGCTTGCCCTCCAGAGCGGTGCCGAGTACGCCGGGTACCTACTTCGCGTACAACACATGTTTATAAATGGAGCACTAAACCAAGCGAGAGAATTAGACTACCACACAACACAATACGTACAATTTTCTGCTCTTTCCAAATAACCAACAGTGGCGGATCCGGCGGGTGTCACGGGGGTCATGACCCCCCCCCCCCCCTTGGGCCTTGAAGGGGCACCACCGCGCCGGGGCACCAGGGGCACCACCTCGTCGGTGAACCAAGAGCACCACCGGGCCGGTGTACCAGGGGCACCACCGCGCCGGCGTACCAGTGCCACGACCGCGGCGGCGTACCAGGGCCACGACGGCGCCGGTATACCAGGGGCACCACCGTGCCGGTAGGCGGCACTGTGGGGCGAGGGGAGGCACCGAGGCACCGTGCCTCCTTGAATCCAGAAGGAAACAATGGTCTGGTGCCGCCATTAAATCGCAAGCATTGGTCGAGCTGTATTTTTTTTTCTCGCGAAATGATGCTAAATTAGAATTGCTAAATTATGCAAAAAAACAAAATCCCCCTTCATGCCTCCCGTCCCTTGGACTATGAAGGGGCACCACCGTTCCTTTATACCAGAGGCAACAACGTATCGGACTCGAGGGGCCCTGAGGGCTTTGAGGGATTCGGGATCCGCTTCCATAGGCGGTGGAACAGGGGGAGGGGGGGGGGGGGGCACCGAACACCGTGCCCCCTTGAATCCAGGAGAGCGAGGCGGGGCAACAAAAACGCGCCGCTTCGCGGCGCATATTACATACGTGCGTCCTGATAAATCCTCGTTGTCAGGAATAGGATGCTTGTTGACTATCGTGTTTTTTTTTGTCGCGAACGAACTCGTAGTGCCCGCCGTTTGGGATTTTTGTTGTTGTTGTATAATGTGGTTCATGGCTGGAAATCCATGAAACGTATTTGAAACTGGTAAGCAACTACACCCAAGCTGTTATAATTTTGTGAGATAAAAAAATCCGAAAAATGTCACATTTGTGTGCCACTGCGGCGAAATTCCTTCTATCTTTGCGGTGGAAGAATCTCATTGAGTGTCTGCATTAGTGCATTGGTGCCCTTGTGTTGAATTGAATTTTTGAATGAATAGAATTAAAATAATCGAATTTTGGAGAGCCTAGTTATCCAAACTAAAAAATAAAGCAAAAAATAAAGCGTCTGACGGATAGCTTCCACCACTGTCCCGGCACCACTGTCCCGGTACCACTGTCTCGGCACCACTGTCCCGGCACCACTGTCCCGGCACCACTATCCCGGCACCACTGTCCCGGCACCACTATCCCGGCACCACTATCCCGGCACCACTGTCCCGGCGTACCACTATCCCGGCACCACTGTCCCGGCACCACTGTCCCGGCACCACTGTCCCGGCACCACTGTCCCTGCACCACTGTCCCGGCACCACTGTCTCGGCGTACCACTGTCCCGGCGTACCACTGTCCCGGCGTACCACTGTCCCGGCGTACTGTTCCGGCACCACTGTCCCGGCGTACCACTGTCCCGGCACCACTGTCCCGGCACCACTGTCCCGGCGTACCACTGTCCCGGCGTACCACTGTCCCGGCACCACTGTCCCGGCGTACCACTGTCCCGGCACCACTGTCCCGGCGTACCACTGTCCCGGCGTACCACTGTCCCGGCGTACCACTGTCCCGGCGTACCACTGTCCCGGCGTACCACTATCCCGGCACCACTGTCCCGGCGTACCACTGTTCCGGCACCACTGTCCCGGCACCACTGTCCCGGCACCACTGTCCCGGCACAACTGTCCCGGCACCACTGTCCCGGCGTACCACTGTCCCGGCACCACTGTCTTTTATTTATTTATTTATTGCAGATCTTTGTGGTATCCAATACATGATTGGCTGTTAGTCCACAGCGTCATACATAGTGTGCTGCCGTAGTCAAAACTCATACACTCATACACTAGTTCAAAATTTTCAGGTAAAAACACATACATAAGCACATAATAAAACTGCTGATTAAAAGAGCGATTCGTAAACGAGTCGGCACCTGAGCCGTCACACAGCGGCACAAAACGCACACCGTTATGTCTGCTGACGCTAAAGCTCCGACATCAATATGTCCTTCACGCACTTCTTGAAGGAACTGGCGCTCGTGTTCCCACGGACATTGCTGTCAAGCTCATTCCATTTGCGCACGGCGCGAACAGGCACAGTCATCTTGGTCGCCTCCAAGCGGCAACGGTATGTCTCCAATAGCCCGACAGTGGTTGCTCGTGTCGTTCGCTCGGATACATCGGCTCGGTAAGATATGAGATCTTTAAGGCGCTGTGGCCCCTGCTCTTGGTGTACCATCGAATGTACAAGCACAGAGTCTCTGTATTCAACTATTGTGTTAAATGGCATCCATCCAAGCTCCCGTCGTGCGGTTGAGATGTGTTCAGGACGATGTTTTCTGGTCACGATCCGAGTTGCGAAGTTTATGACTTTGTCTATGCGGTGGCGCTGCTGCTGTGTAGGTGGAGCCCGAGCCGGCAGGCAGTACGTGATGTGTGGAAAGACGAGCGACTGAATGAGGTGTACCAATGTTTTCCGCGGAAGGGTGTCTCTGAGTTTGATGATTGTTAGAAGGCTACCGTAGCAACGCTTCGTCACTTTACTGACCTGCCGCTGCATGTTCAGTTCCGGGTCCAAAAGCACGCCAAGAATTTTTATGCTTTGTGCTGGTTTCAAGTTCACACCGTCGAAACTGACCGAGAAATTGGAAGCTTTTTTGACCGATGATGCAGTTCCGAAAAGTATCAGTTCAGTTTTTGAGGGGTTCACTTTCAGACCATTGGAAGTGAACCATGCAGACAGCTCAGTCAGATCCGCCTCCACGGTGAGACGCAGCTCAGCCAGATCGGACGGTGTGGGCCGTGCGCTGTGGGTGATTTGTGAGTCATGATACATCGGATGCGTGGCGCGACAGATGGCATGACAGGTCGTTGGTAAATTTTTTAAACATAATCGGGCCGAGGATGCTGCCTTGGACCACTCCAAAAGTCACTTCCGTGGTTGTGCTGCCCTCTACTGACTGTGTTCGGCCGGTAAAATAGTCCAAGAACCAATGAGTCGAAATGCCGTACCAATTAAGCTTTTTGAACAGCTCATTTCGGTCTACGCAGTCAAACGCTTTCGACAAATCACAGGAGGTTAAACACGTCACTCGCCCCTCATCCCTGTGAGCAGATATCGCACTAACAACATCGACCGCAGCACTCTCCGTGGAATGGTTAGCTCTGTACGCATATTGTGTCGGCGACATGATGCGATTTTCAGTTAAGTAACTACTGAGTTGAATGCTTATAAGTTTTTCGGTTATTTTTGCCATCACACTAAGGACACTAACTGGCCTAAAACTCGCGGGCTGCAGCCTATCACCTGCCTTGTAGATAGGCACCACCTTGGCATGTTTCCACACGGCGGGTACCTTTCCTGTGATGATGGACGAGTTGATGATCCGCAGCATGTGGGGGCCGACCACGGAGAAGCAGCGCCTGATCAGCTGCAGTGACACACCGTCGCTGCCGGTCGCCTTGGAGCTGCTCATCCGCTTCAGGGCGCTGCTGAGCTCCGGCATTGTGGCCGGCCGGACGACGTATGCTGAGCTGCATACGGTGGGTGGACGGGGTGGCGGCGGTGGCCCGTCTCGGCGGTCGGCCAGCTCCACGGCAATGCGGCGTCCCACATCGGCGAAGTATGTGTTGAAGCGGTTCGCTGCCGCTGCGTCTGGCACGTCACCGGGTCCGGTGGATTGTGCGGGTCCCAGATCGTGCTTGCGGAGTTCCGTCCACATCTCCTTTACACTTGACGGTGCAGAGAAGTACTCGACGCGAGCTGCTGTGATCCGACGCCTAAATTCATTCTTGAGAGAGGCATACTCCTGTTGGCTGGTGGGTGTGCGCAGGGCATCTCTCTCGCGTCTTGCGGTGTCTCTCTGAGCCTGCAGGTCTCTCAGGTCGTCATTGAGCGTCAGCCATGGCCGGTCTGGATGTCGCAGCTTGACGCGCTTCAGCGGGCAGTGTTGGTCGACTGCAGCATTCCAGATTTTCAGGAACGTTGCATACAGATCGTCGATGGATGTCGCATCGTCGCGGTACAGGCGAGACCAATCGGACTCCAACAGGTCCAGGCAGAGGTGGTCATAGTTGACGTCACGAATGGAGCGGGTGATTAGCTCACGTGACTTCCTCTTGTGTCTCGGCAGCGGTGCTCTCACAGTGATGAGGTCGTGATCACTTACATGTGTCTTGACGACAGCTGCTGCATCGTGTTTGATGTTGATTTGGTTAGTGAGTACGTGTGTACTGTCCCTCTGTGTGGACTGATGGCCGCCGTCCCTGTCTCAGGACGGCCCCGGTGACCCGGCTGACGGACAGCTACCTCCACTGTCCCGGCACCACGCCGCTGGTGCACGACACCCTCGGTGACGTCATAGATCGGGCGGCCAGCGACTACGGCAGCAATGAGGCGCTCGTCTTCGTCCACCAGGACATCAGGAGGACATGGCGCGAGGTCAAACAGGAGGTACGTAGGACACATCTCCTTGCCAGGCGGGATTCGAGGGTGACACGGGGCGAGTTTCATGATTCATTCATCTCTACCATGACTGGGTACGCTGATAATTAAAGGGAGTGTGCCTACTGTTTTGATCTGTCAAAATTATTTTTCCTACGATAAGTAGCTATTGTTGTGATGGTTGGATACAACGAAATTTACATCTGGAGCCCCTTTAGTTGAATTTTCACTTATATTGTTTTTACTTATTTTTCGTTTCGATATCGAAAAAACGATCCCCACTACGGTGAAGGTAATCAGAGGTAACAAATTGCTACGTGAGCGACGCACCTAAGACAAAATACAGGCCGATCGTTTTGCCCAGGCCACGGTAGATAAAATACGTTCCGCCTATTCAATACGTGCGCTTCCGTGGGTTTGGGTTTGGGTTATACATATCGCCTTGGGTTTGGGGATATATCACCTTGGGTTTGGGGTTGGTGCTGGTGGTTGCAGTTTATCTGGGATCGTATAGCTCCTGTTGTATCAAAAGTAATGATTTGGTAAATACTTAAGTGAGATATTGACCTCTTTGACTACAGAAAGCTGTGTAAGTTTATTGAAAACCGTAAAAAGGCCGATTTAGATACATTTTAATTCAGTGTCCTAGCATTGGGAAATTTTGGTGGAAATTGTCACCCTATGGATACTATTTTTCCACTCTTTTTCCTGAGTTTTACAATGAATTTCCCACTCCTTATTTTAAAATGTATTGGATAATTGGAAACCTGATACTGATTTATGGATGTAATGATAGGGACAGCCTGTGGACGAAAAGACAGTTAAAAATTGGCATAGGTAATAACTAATTTTGGGGAGCACGTAATTGGGCGATAAAGCCTGGTACATATGCCTTTTGGCTTAATTTTCCACTCTTTATACTTATTTTAGTCAGAGTTTTCCACTCTGCACACCAGCTCCAAAGCAATTCTAGGAGCCTGTAATTCAATTTAATTCCATGTTTCTTATTGTTGTGGTAGGTTCTAGGTAGGTACCTACCACCTATGCGCAGTTAATACTTATTTCAATTTAGAATAAGTAAGACATCAATACATGCTACACCTACCTTTATGTTAAAAATATCAATTGTGTGAACACAATTTAATTATACTTTTATGAGAATGGGAATTAGCTACTGGATATTTACTGCAAGTTGGTACCTAAACACTGTAGGTATGGTAAAAGCCCAATCTTCAAACATGTCTTACCTCAGGCTTGTCATGCTATCAGAGTATAGGGGCTACTGGCGAAACAGTGTGTCTGTATTGTTAACATTCTGATGGCATAAAAAGTCCAAGGTTATGATGTGTCCAAGGTTACAGCAGTTCACCCTACCAACAGCTACCAATGGTGTTAGCCTGTGTCCATGGTACCAGCTAAAAAGTGATGAGTGTTTTAACTTTAAAAGGCAAATAAGTTAAGTGAGGAACATGTGTGATTTATGTTAATGGATTTACACATACCTAAATTGGCAATGTAAATGTAAGTTATTTTCAATATAAATTGTCAATATAAGACAATAATGGCCAATCTGATATTTTTGCTGTAACAATGGTTTAATGACCACACACATATATATTTACACACATATATATATATATATATATATATATATTTAATACTTATACTTACTTATACTTATAAACATGGAGAATTTAGAAAGGCCACATGGCCTCACTGATCCAAACGATACTGAGCTCCTTAGCAAGATTCTCTCCCTCAGTCGTGTATATATTTAAATGTTGATATAACTTAAATGTCATATATATTTAAATGTTGATATAACTTAAATGTCATATAATATTTAAATGTTGAAGCAAATGTGAACAATTAACATATTTTTTCTTCTTTGAATCTGAAAAAAACGATTCTAAAAAAAATCCATGAATCAAATGGTGATTTAATAATTCAGGTCCCACAGATTAAATGAATTGTGATTGAATCATTACAAATGTTGAATCAAAGTCTGCTTATATTGACAATACATATTGTCAGTACAAAATGGCATACAATCACACTACTCCACTACTTATTCAATACATGTAGGTACATATTGCACAAGTTTCAGGTGATGGCTGCAATGGCCTTGGCTGCAGTGTTACTGGTATCATAGAGCTGTGATTGTATATAAAAAAATATAACAGTGAGGGAAGATGAATCTTGGATGACTAACTAAGAAGAAGAGTGCAAGTTTATGGAAAGCTGTAAAGCTGGTAACGCCGATTTAGATGCATTTCAACAGCATGTGTCTATGCACTATGGACTTTTTATTGCAATATATTTATTTGCAATTATTTTGCAGATTTATTTGCATTTGCAATAATTTTATTGCACTTACATGAAGTGAATATTAAAAAATGGACATCTTTAATATATAATTTAATATAATTGGAATGGGAGGCCATTTTCCCCATTTCTGGTGATATTTGTTCCCTTTTTGTGAAAATGGGAAAGCAATATTTCAACAATGGTGTACTTTCCTCGTTTAAGACACCAGTAGCAAAGAACAATGTTACTGTGTTTTTGTAAGAGATTTCTGTCTTCATTCTCCATTGTGGTGGGTTGCTATTTTTTTTTGTCACAGAACAGTGCCAATCTTATATTGTGTTCAGTATTCACTGCCTTCAGGCTTCCTTGTTGTGTTGTCTGCGCGGTTGTTCCGCAACTCGTTGGCGGGAGGGCGTACTGAGAAGCTGTAATGGAACATCGGTGGTAGCGGCGGCGACTCGCCCAGCCAGGAATGTCACGACAGCCGGACGACTCTTTGTTTATCGTTCAAAATTATTGTTACGATGAATACATGGTTTTACGCAGCCTTTACGCCTTTACCGTTGATTTAAGTTACAAGCTTCATTAAATAATGCTTACAATCAAACATGAGTGGTTTTCTGAATAAATGGTTTCATGAATCGTTTCTTCTCTTTTATCATTTTTAGTACTACCACATGTAGCGTCAACGTCCCGTTCGATTGACTGACTGTCTAGTAGGACATCGCATATCAGCGTCACAACTCAGCTACAGCGGTCTTAGAACTAGACCAGAGGCGCAGTCACTAAGTCCTGGTTCAAACACCGAGAAAAACCATGCTTACTTGTTCTGGCTGTATTATGAAACAACAAAGTCAACGGATGAGCCATTCATACATTTTACATTTTAGTAAAAGCAATAGCAACGTAACAATAACAATACCAAACATGACCAATTCCATTCTCCACAGCAAATGATGTCACCATTTCACCTTTCCTCCGCACCTTAGAAATGTACAACAAACTCCATGTTAATATCAACTGTGCGATATAAGTCAGAGGTCAGAAGTTGTGCCTAACTACAGCCACATACCGAGGTCAGGTCAGAAGTCAGACAGTAACTGTGTATGCCTGCAGGTCATATAGACATACATACACAGGACAGGTCAGATATCATGCCAGAGGTCAGACCAGCGGTCAGACAGCAGTCGCGTCTGCTACCAGGTAACAGACAGAGGTCATATCAGATGTCAAACAGCGTCCCCTGCAGGTCACGCACAGAGTGAGGTCAGGTCAGATGTCATGTCAGAGGTCGGATCAGATGTCATGTCAGAGGCCGGATCAGATGTCATGTCAGATGTTGGGTCAGATGCCATGCCAGAGGTCGGACCAGCGGTCAGACAGCAGTCGCGTCTCCTACCAGGTCACGCACAGACAGAGGTCAGGCCAGATGTCAAACAGCGTCCCCCTGCAGGTCACGCACAGAGTGAGGTCAGGTCAGATGTCATGTCAGAGGTCGGGTCAGATGTTATGTCAGAGGTCGGGTCAAAAGTCAGGTCAGAGGTCAACCCGGAGGTCAGGTCAAATATCAGGCCAGAGATCAGGCAGCAGCTGTGTATCCAAGCAGGGCACACACAAGATACAGATGCAAGGGCGCTGCCACAATATTGTGAGACGGGGGGGGGGGGGCGGAGGCAGGTGTTCCCCCTCTCTACCTCACTTTCATTGAGCTGTTAAAATCCTGCTAATCTGCCCCCGGGGGGGGGGGGGGGGGGGGGGTCGCCGACCCTGCACAGAGTTCAGGCATGTGAGAGGTCAAACAGCAGCCATTTCTCCCATTGGGTCACACAGGCAGAGGTCAGATCAGAGGTCAGACGGCAGCCGTGTCTCCCTGCAAGCCACTCACAGACAGGGGTCATGTCAGAGGTCAAATGGCAAACAGCGCCCCCTGCATGTCACGACACGCACAGTGAGGTCAGGTCAGCTGTCATGTCAGGTCGGGTTAGATGGCATGCAGAGGTCGGGTCACATGTCATGTCAGAGTTCGGGTCAGATGTCATGGCAGAGGTCGGGTCAGATGTCATGTCAGAGGTCGGGTCAGATGTTATGTCAGAGATCGGGTCAGAAGTCAGAGGTCAACCCGGAGGTCAGGTCAAATATCAGGCCAGAGATCAGGCAGCAGCTGTGTATCCAAGCAGGGCACACACAAGATACAGATGCAAGGGCGCTGCCACAATATTGTGAGACGGGGGGGGGGGGGGGGGCAGGCAGGTGTTCCCTTCTCTACCTCACTTTCATTGAGCTGTTAAAATCCTGCTAATCTGCCCCGGGGGGGGGGGGGGGGGGGGGGGGGCGACGCCCCTGCACAGAGTTCAGGCATGTGAGAGGTCAAACAGCAGCCATTTCTCCCATTGAGTCACACAGGCAGAGGTCAGACGGCAGCCGTGTCTCCCTGCAAGCCACTCACAGACAGGGGTCATGTCAGAGGTCAAATGGCAAACAGCGCCCCCTGCATGTCACGACACGCACAGTGAGGTCAGGTCAGATGTCATGCCAGGGGTCGGACCAGATGTCAGATAGCAGCCGTGTTTCCTTCCAGGTCATACACAGACAGAGGTCAGGTCAGATCAGATGACAAGTGGCCCCCTGCATGTCACGCACAGTGAGGTCAGGTCAGCTGTCTCATGTCAGGTCGGGTCAGATGTCATGTCAGAGGTCGGGTCAGATGTCATGTCAGAGGTCGGATCAGATGGCATGTCAGAGGTCGGGTCAGATGTCATGTCGGAGGTCGGGTCAGAGGTCAAGCCGGAGGTCAAGTCAGAGGTCCAGCTAGAGGTCGGGGCAGATCAGGCATCAGTCGTATCTCAAAACAGGGCACACACACACATGCAAGGGCGCTGCCACATTTTGAGACGGGGGGGGGGGGGGGCAGCTAGGTGTTTGCCCCCCTCCCCCTACCTCACACTCAATGAGCTGTCAAAATCCTGCTCATCCATCTGGAGGCAGCCCAGCCCCAGCCCCCCCCGTCTTCCTGCAGGCCACACACACAAGACAGAGATCAGGTCGCTCCTATTCAGCCGCGCCGGCCGGTCGCGCGCGCCCAACAACTGCAGCTGTCCCGTGACACCCAGCACGTGTGTGCCGCTCCTTTTCAGCCAGCTTCACTGCTGCCACTGGTTACCAGAGCTGATTGACCGTCTGCAGGCTCCGGAGCTATGTCAGGAAGGTGCTGGAAAGGCAATGTCACTCAGGTCATGAAATGTGGAAATGGGAATGATATAATGCCATTAGATACTGAATGATGTATTTTATCATTTACTCGATTATTCATTATGTTATAGTGTAATTCAAATCACATGAACAGACATAAACAGTATCAGGAAATATTAAGTCGTGCTATGCTTGGACAAAATACCACTGGAACCCAGTATGTACCAGTAGTGTACTTTGAAATGCTTGAGAAATATGCATTTGTAAGCAGTAATACTGAAGCAAAATTATACAGACATATTCGATTTCACTTCTTCTTGTACTTCTCACCAGGCACGTAGCCAAGGGGAGGGCGGCGGGGGCGCCGCCGCCCCCCCCCCCCCCCTGGAGGCCAGGAGGACCCTTTTTTGCGCGCGAGGGCCCTTTTCGGCGCGCTGCGCGCGCCGAAAAGGTCCGACGAGACCGCGCGAAGCGCGGTATCCTAGGCTCTTTAATACACGAAGCGTGGTCTTTAGAGAGTTTAGAGGACTTCAGAGGCCCTTTAGGGCCACTAGGGCCCTCTCTGAAAGACCAGAGGGCCCCTTGGACGTTCAAAAGAGCCCTGTTCATGTCAGAGGGGCCCCTGGCCAGACCGAAAGGGCCCCTGAGCGGGTCAGAGCCCCTGAGCACGTCGAATGGGCCCCTGAGCACGTCGAATGGGCCCCTAGCCAGCACAGAGGGGCCCCTGGGCAGGTTGAGAGGCCCCTGAGCATGTCGACAGGGCGACAAAGCGGCCAGCGCAGTCCTTTTCCAGGTCATAAGGGCTCCTGAGCAGGTTGGAGGGCCCCTGGACAGACCAGAGGGCCCTTGGGAAGTTAAGAGGGCCCCTGTGCAGGTCAGAGGGACACTGACCAGACCGAAAGGGCCCCTAGGTGGGTCAGAAGGGCCCCTGAACATCCGAATGAGCCTCTAACCAGCACCGAGGGGCCCCAGGGCAGGTGGGAAGGCCCTCAGAGCATGTCGCAAGGCGACAAAGCAGCCAGCGCAGTCCCTTGCTAGGTCGGAAGGGCCCCTTAGAAGGTTAAATGGCCCCTGGAGAGACCAGAGGGCCCCTGGAGAGACCAGATGGCCCCTGGAGAGACCAGAGGGCCCCTGGAGCAGACCAGAGGGCCCCTGGAAAGTTAAAAGGGCCCCTGCGCAGATCGGAGGGGCCCCTGACCAGACCGAAAGGACCCCTGGACGGGTAAGAAGGGCCACTAAACATGCCGAAGTGGCCCCTGGCCAGCACGGAGGGGCTCCAGGGCAGGTCGGAGGGCCCCTTGAGCATGTCGGCAGGGCGACAAAGCAGTCAGCGCAGGCCGACCAGAAGAGTCGCTGGGCCGATCGGAGGGGCTCCTGGGCAAGTCAGAGGGGCCCCTGGCTAGACCGAAAGAGTCCCTGGGCCGGTCGGAAGGCCCCTTGAACATGCCGGATGAGTTCCTAGCCAGACTGGAGGGGCCCTGGGCAGATCGGAGGGACCCCTGAGCAGGGGCGGCGGATTGCGGTGGCAGGGTACCCAAAATTCCCCCCAGTCGAAAATCCTGGGGGCAAAGGGTAGTTTTGCCCCCCCCCCCCCAGATTTTAGCCTGCTCAATCTGGGGGCAACATGACCCTTCCCCTCCCCAGGATTTTCATTTGAGGGGTGATTTTGGGTACCCTGCGCCCGCAATCCGCCGCCCCTGCCCCTGAGTATGTCGGCAGGGCGACAAAGCAGCCAGCGCAGTCCCTGGCCAGGTCGGAAGGACCTCTGAACAGGCCGAATGGGCCCCTTGACACACAAGGGGGGCTTCTTGAAGGTCAGAGGAGTCTCTGGTGAGACCGGAAGGGTCAAAGCACGTAGAGATCCCAGATGAAGATTAAAACAAGGAGGACTTACTCCACAATACAAATATTAAAAGCGGAGCTTTCGGGTATATTGTAACACCCTGCGTCAGGGTGCTACAATATACCCGAAAGATCCGATTTTATTTTTTTCCTGTTGAGTAAGCCCTCTTTGTATTATATATATCACCCACTCCACATCATGTCTTTTCGTTTCGCGGATCCCAGATGAGTCCCTGAACAGGTCGGAAGGGCGTAGAAAAGGTCAGAGGGGCCCCTAGACGATCTGAAGGGACCTTGGGCCTTTCAACAGTAAGAATACATACAGTTGTACAGGGAATAAAACTAAAAAAATTCGCACCGCGGCGCAATTTAACTACAAATTCAATTATATGCGGGTTAGGAAAAAAATCGGTCAGTTTCTCGGCGCATTTATGAGTTATGTTGCTACTTTCCTATATTATTGGGTGAAATAGTTCACTTTAGCACTTTTCCCCCGCACTTTTTAACGCACCATATAGCAATTTTAGAGGTCCGCACCATACGCAATGCGACGCATTGATGAGAACCCAACCCAGGGCATAATACTCAAAATTTTCGCGCCGCTCCGCGGCGCAATTTGTTTAAGAGTTCCAGCTCTTGAGCTTAAAAAATATTCCTAGTTGGTATAGCTGATTCCAAATTTGTGTCGCTGGTTCCAAAGCTGATGTGGGAGTTTGCTAACTCAAGCTCCTAAACGTTGGTATGGCCCATGCCATACCTGCCATACTGCATTTTCCAGCCTTATAACGTGCCTTTTCATCGTTTTTTTTTTGGGGGGGGGGGGGGGGGCCTTTCAACGTTTAGGAAGGGGCCCTTTCAACGCTCGGGAAGGGGCCCTTTCAACGCTCTGGAAGGGGCCCTTTCAACGCTCGGGAAGGGGCCCTTTCGAGGCGGCCCCCCCCCCTGGACGAAATCCTGGCTACGTGCCTGTTTCTCACCACCACACTTGCATACAACACTGGCAAACCTCTCATGCTAGTCAGTGGCGGATCCAGGAAAGAAAATGGGGGTGGGGGGGGGGGCACATCAGACGTCAAAGGGCCCTCGAGCTGCAAGGGGCCCCCAATCATTTTTGCCAGTCTGAAAGGGCCTGCAGTCGGTCTAAGTGTATTTTCAGGTATGAGAAGGCCCTTGTCAAGCCTGAGAGGGCTTATGCCAGTCTTGTAGGGCCCTTGCAAGACTTGAGATTGCCCTATGCTGGCCTGAGAGGACCAACAGCACGTGCAGACCTGGGAAGGGCCCTCTCAAACCAGCTTTGTGCTCCCTTAGCCTGGTAAGGGCCCCTTGGACTGTCATAAGGCCTCTAAGCTTGGTAAATGCCCTCTCAGGCCCAGCGAGGGCCCTTTCAGACCAGTGTTGGGCCATCAAAGGTCTGGAAAGGGCCTTCTCAGTCATGGCTGTACCCCAGGCTTGGCAAGGGCCCTCAGGTCCTCAGACACGGATGGACCCAGGCCCAACCGTCCACAGAGGGGGCCCTCCTCAGACGTTTTGTGGGGCATGTGTCCCATTGCCGCATGGATCCGCCCCTGATGCTAATCAATAAAGTGTAAACTAAATTTGGCCCAAATGGTAAGCCGTTACAATGATTTTCAAAGAATTCAGTGCTCTAAAATGTGTATTCCTTCACAAGGCAAATTTTATAAAAGTTAAGCATCTACTTTAATACACAAGCGGTAAGGATCGACACGTACCAGTGATGGGATGGCAGACTTCTTCAACTTAACATGTGAGCCTGACTTATAATCATGAGCCGCAAAGTGCCTGAAGCACACACGCATTGCCTCCTTCAATCTGCATGCTGCCATCGAGGCAGCCAACAGCTGGCTGCCTGCCCTGGCACCCTGAAATACAGAACATATATAAATGCAATTTTTTTGGTGCATTGATTTAATCAATTCACCAAAAAAATTGTTCCATGAATTGAACAGTGATTTAATCATTCAGGTTCCAAAATGAATTGAGATTGAATCATGACAAAAAAGTTAAATCAGTAACCAGTCTGGACTGAGCATAAAAGCCCCTTTTTGTCTTCAAAAGTCAAAAATAATTCAATATATTTATTTAGTGATATATCAAAAATAACCATTACAAAACAATTATAATATCTAATAGCTCTCTTTTGAAGATGAGCATTGAGCGTTGAGGCAAAAATAATTATAAAACTGAAGCGTTACACTAATGATATAACACAACATGACAATGACATAATTACACTAATGACATAAGGGACGAGTTTCTGTTCAGTTTCAGATTTTAGTTTAGTAATTCACCTCCTCAGTTAATGGTGTTCTTGAGGTCCATAACAAGAGGAAGAGAGTATTATTACGACATACAGAAAAGCGTACCAGTAATACCAAAACTATGTCACCAAAAACTATACATAATCAAACCTGACCTAACCTTTACAGCAATTACGGTCATAGGGACCCATGTTTAGAACGCTCTGCTCGCATTCGCTCGCTGTGCTTTGGAACCCACTGAGTGGGCATCGCCCCCTGGACCCCCACCCCAGACCATCTTGTAGACAGACAGTATAGAGGATTCTTCATGGCTCCGAGTGGAAGATAATAATATATTTTCCAAGCGTGTGACTGAAAAACCGAGCAACGAAGGAGCGAGGTTTTTCAGGAACACCCAGAAATATTTTTTATCTTCC
>JAXIVJ010014985.1:0-20000 GCA_036785665.1 Chirona hameri
GATGTCGATCTGCATCCCCAGTCTTTCATCTGCATCCCCAATAATATGACTTACTGTCTTGTCAGATAGGGTTAAAGGGACATTGCCACCTTTCTGAAAGTTGTCAAATATACGCCGGTTGTACCCGAAAATAGGAAGTAAGTGCTACTGAAAACGATGGTGATATGTTTTTTCTCGAAAACGACACTTAACTTGATAAAAATTAAGTTGTTTAAATTTGGGTATGATGACGTCATATTGAGCTCTAGAGAGCTATATAGAAATCCTTTACGCTGCCAAAGTGGCACATTTTTTCGAGACAATTCTGGCGCTTTGAATACAAAACAAACAAACCATTGCAACGTATGCGTCTTCGTACACCACCGTCAAACTAGGAGCAGATTTATTCTAAATGTAGTTTGATATTTGAGGCATCTCGATTTCGCTGAGAATTGATACACTGACCATATCCGATACGCTGATCACGAATCCAATGTTTTTGATCTGGGATTGTTTCGTACCTTACGAAATACGGACGGTCATACATACATACGAACAGGGACGTAGGAACTATGTTCAAGTTGGGGGGGGGGGGGGGGGGGGGTCCGGAGGCATTCTGAAGTCGATTCTTTCCATGCAACGCCCATAGGCGTAATGGTAAAATCCAAAATGTTGGGGGGGGGGGGGCGGCTGCCCCCCTGTTCCTACGCCTATGCATACGTAGGTCCGCCGGGTATCTCGATTTCGCTGAAAATTTGTGTACAGAGTACAGACCATACAGCATACTTAGGACACTGATCACGAAATCTTCCGTTTGATATTTCGATTTCTATTCTTGATGATTTTATTTCGCAGAGTGTAATGCTTTCTACATTTATTTTCGTATCGCAGTGCAGGAAACAGTTAACAGTATCATACACGACATTGTGCCCACCCTTGACTAGCCAGATGCAACAACCTGATCAACTATTATCAAACCGAAATGTGCTTCCTTCACGAATAATGCGACAAAATGCATCCTTTGGTTACCAAAACCACACGACAGTGTCCCTATTCAGGCTTTACCGAGCAAAATAAAAAAGGTACCGTACAACACAGCCATCCAGATTATTTAAATGAGAACGATCTGCTTCAGGCAAAAACGCAGGTGAAGGGAAGGGAAATAGGCCGGCCGAAACGGGCGGCCACCTTGTTGCGCTCGGTCAGCTGGCCAGCTCTGCCTGCCTCCTCCGAGGGACGCTTGGCCGCTGAGCTCGGCTCCGACTCGGACTGGGGCAGACGCTTCTTCACTGCCTGTGGGTAGATGGGCAGTCAGCTCATGGGGGGGGGGGGGGGGGGGGGCTCGGGTCATGGCACGACCACACCAACATACAGTACAACAACCAGCGTACAACAACCAGGGTCAGACACAGCAGCAGGTCACACGGGTCAGACACAGCAACAGGTCACACGGGTCAGACACAGCAGGTCACACAGGTCAGACACAGCGGCACGTCACATGGGTCAGACACAGCAGCAGGTCGCACAGGTCAGACACAGCGGCAGGTCACACTGGTCAGACACAGCAGCAGGTCACACTGGGTAAGACACAGTGGCAGGTCACACAGGGTCAGACACAGTGGTAGGTCACACAGGGTCAGACAGTGGCAGGTCACACAGTGTCAGACAGTGGCAGGTCACACAGGGTCAGACACAGTGGCAGGTCACACAGGGTCAGACACAGTGGCAGGTCACATGGGGTAAGACGCAATGGCAAGTCACAGGGTCAGACACAGTGTCAGGTCACACAGGGTCAGACACAGTGGCAGGTCACACAGGGTCAGATACAGTGGCAGGTCACACGGGGTAAGATGCAATGGCAGGTCACACAGGTTCAGACACAGTGGTAGGTCACACAGGGTCAGACAGTGGCAGGTCACACAGGGTCAGACACACACAGTGACAGGTCACACGGGGTCAGCTGATGCAGCGACATGTCACATGGGGTAAGACACAGGGTAACACACTTTCTGTCAGTGCACCATGTTATGTACAGTATGACGTCACAGCATCACATGGTAACATCAGAAAAACAGAGGCATTGTGCACCATGGCAGCATTTCCATGTCTTCTGATGAAGCCTTTATTATTATAAATAGGTTAGGTTAGGTTAGGTTGCATTAATACATCAGACAACTTATTATCGCTGTAGGGTTAGGTTTTGTCTACAAGATGGTCTGGGGGTCTGGGGGCAACAGATCCCAGTAGGACTGCAGCGCAGTGAGCGGATTGTTCAAATGTTGGTCCCTGCGACCGTAATTGCTGTAAAGGTTAGGTCAGGTTTGATTATGTTATTATAATTGTTTCCTGACACACCCTGGTTAGGTTTAACGGCTTCTTCAGCAGAAATATGGAAATTTTGCTGTGGTGCACAATGCAGCTGCTTTTATGATGTTACCATATGCTGCCATACTGTGAATTACACGGCGCACTGACAGGTACCTGCCTTAGTCGAAGATTACCTACCTGTATCATTTTTGGTCAAAGAACCTTACATTTCCATAATTTATAATTTTGCTCACTGAACAATGAACATCATCACTAGCAAACATATTGATAGAACACCACTGGCGGATACAGTTGCAGTGGAATACCAGTGGGCATAGCCCTGCCAAATATGAAGAAGAAAAAATGCAGAAAATTGGCATGTTTCAGTATTTTATATACAATATAAGCAACTTTTATTTGGTGAAATGTGTTTTGAAATCCTCCTCAGGGTAACAGAAAAGTACAATTTCCTCCTTTTATTTTTTAATGTGTCAAACCCTTCTTTTCAATCTTAAAATAATGGCATGTGGCACATTTTCCCACTCAATGTTGTGCAAAGGTATCTGTCATAGGCGTCTGATTACCCAAATGATTTATCCTAATGCTAAACAAATTACCTTTTGTCTGGCTTATGCTCTTGTGATATTTGTAACGATAATCACAGCATAATTAGTGAATACGTTGATAGGAAAATAGGAATCTGTTGGGCCGTTGGCTGTTGGTAAATGAAATAGCATGACGACTCACCTGCACGGATGGAGTTTCCTATTCACATGGTGTGGCCACTGCCCCACCAACTTTGTGTTATGCCCCACCAACTTTTGTCAGATTTGAAAGTTTCCTGGCATTAATATGGCAATTTTTCACCTCAATAATGTAAAACATCCGACCAATATGGCATTTTGCCCCACCAACGTTTTCTGGGAAGCTCCACCCATGCTCACCTGTACACCGTAGTAGAAATATTTGATTCGCCACACACAACATAGGGCATTCGATGCATACCTGATTGGTCTTAAATGGAAATTATTGACTTAAAAAGATTAAAACTGGTCAAATGTTGATGACACAACGTAACACATCAATCAACAATCAAACATCGCGATTTGCGATCATAGAAAATCAAAGTTTGTTCTAAACAAGTACACCCGGCCATAACGAGAGCTGACGTCATCGGTACAAAACTCCATATAAGGGTGGGCCTTACTAAGGCCCAAATTTTAAAATCACAATTGAATTTCTCTTAGACCAGATAACTGTGTTTGTTTTCAATGTTACCCCCTAAGTTTCGCTCTATGGCCACTAACTTAGCTATCTCAACTCAAAACTAGTGTTAAGGTGGGAATGTCCCTTTAAGTGTTTTGGTCATTTTGGCTGGGGGAAGAATGAGACACTGTACAAATATACAGGGGCGTAGGATCATATTCAGTTGAGGGGCCTTCAGCCCCCTCAACTTGTGGCTCAGCCCCCAACTTGTCATTCAGCCCCCCCCCCCCCACTTTAAAAAAAAGAAGTAAATGTTATAGATGCAACAACAATATAAAAGGAAAAGGGCACAGTACCAACACAACTGCCGGGTCAATGGTCATACACAATGGTCATACATATAGGTCAATGGTCATACACACTAAAGAACATGTATCTTTTTTCAATTTCAGACACACAAAATGTCAATCTAGGTGCTTACATAAAAAAAAACATGAGCAAAGCAAGAATAGGTGAAGCATATTTCAGTTTTCACATTGTGCGTAGTTCTGGATAAGGACAGGTCACATATTACAATACACCCTTAAATTGGCCAAATGTGTTAAAATTTGAGTATAAATATGTTGGTGAAATTGACACTTAATGAATAATTTGACCAATAATATAAATGTTTTGTGTCTGAAAGCATACCATTCATCCTGAGCTGGAAAAAGAGCAGACATTATCATAGACCTAAACAAAATGGGCTACAAGTCAGGATTATCATTTTTGAGCCTGATTAACATTATTTGCACAAGATATACCTGGTCATGGTGTTGAAAAGTGGAGGGCCACATCAGTAAAGGTCATTTTAAAATAAAATAGGCTTATTCAACACCAATCAAACCAAGTTATACGAAAACAGCACAAATATTGAAAGCAATGCAAGATAAATGTGCCATATTTTGTCATGACTGCGCCGTATTTGTCTCTTTTATTATTACTAAAGTACTGCCTAGTTTTTTAAATTAACAAAGATGAAAGCATACTAAAATGCTGTTACTGCCTACTGCCTAGTTTGTTTACCTTGTGGGAAATATGGTGCATGTATTTTTTCTATTTTTACATCTCAGCTGTAATATGTAGAAGGACCGGCCCTGGACTATTGGCATCACCAGATATTTAAAGTTCTAGAAGAAGTATTTGTGGCAGACGTTCGCGTCCTAAGAAACAACTTTTACTAGGAAAAAAATCAATCATATTTTGCACCCCCAAAAATGCAGGTTTGGTGTTGAGGCGAGCCTCCGATTTCATCAACCTGCCCCATTTTTCCGAACCTGAAATATTCATATGTATCAATGTCAAGAGGTATTCAGTTCCGGGAGCATGTTGTCCCTGTTTGCCCCCCCCCCCCCTCCTTGGCGACACCTATGTGCCACTGTAAAATGTAACGCATAACAAGTCTGCATAATCAGATTGTTCTGTTGTTTTAAAGATGCCTCTTACAGGGACAAGGGGCTAAGACCCCTTTGAGGTCAGTTATTTGTTGTAGAAACCGTTCATTTTGTTAAGCAAGGGAAATGTGATTGAGTAAAAGGTACCCAAAGACAAGAAAATCTCAAATCCGTAAACAAATATTACATAAGAGTGGTTATCTCAAAGATAAAAAAGTTTGGCACAAGATGAGGTATAAGGTGGGCAAAGAAAACGGATACGCTTGGTCAAACCGTTTTTATTTTTTAGTCATCGATGAAAAACCTTGCAGATTTGCAAACCATAGGCATAGGAACGGAGGGAGGGCAGGGGGAGGGGCGGTGGAAGAGGGGGCAGGGGAGCAGCTGCCCCCACTCAAGAAGTTTGGGGGAAATATATGGTTTTACCCAATGACCCCCCCCCCCCTTCCACCCCACCAAAACAAAAAATATATATATATACCTATAAATTAATCCAAACGAAGAAACAAATAATGACACAAATAGTGGACATATTTGGAATCAGCACCCAAAAAAAACAAACATGTTTTGTTTTTAATGGAGTCTACTTAAACTGCAAATTTACCGAAGCTGGGAACAAAGCAAGCAAATGCCTCTCAGAGCACATAGCAGCATGTTTCATTTTTGTTTATATGTGTAAGAACAAAATGGAAGGGGGTGTTTACCTGCTACTGCATCCCCAACCAAAAACAAAAAGTTCCGCCCCTGACGACACAATATATAAATCACAAAAATACGTAGGTGCAAGGCCGTTTAAGTGTAGGTGGGCATATGATATGGTATGCCTAATACATGGTTCCATGACAAATCTTCGTCCCGCATTTCTTCGTCGGACATTTCTTCGTCCGCAAATCTTCGTCTCCGCATTTCTTCGTCGCGCGTTTCTTCGTCTCGCATTTCTTCGCACCCGCAAATACTCATTTGCCGATACGAAGAAATGCGAGACGAAGAAACGCGCGACGAAGAAATGCGCTACGAAGAAATGCGCTACGAAGAAACGCTAGACGAAGATTTGCGGACGAAGAAATGCGCTACGAAGAATTGTCCGGACACCCTAATACATGCGGTCACAGAATACGGCTCGAACTAAAAGCTGTAGTTTTCGCAGCAGTTGGCCAACAGAGACCACTATTGAGCCAGGATCTATGACGTCACAAGGAAATATTTAGCAACCAACGCTAAATGTTTATTTGTTTATAAATAAATAAATAAATACATATTTAGCGTTAAATATACCATTTATATATGGTATATTTAACGCATTTGAAAATGGTATTCATAAATACCATTTTCTTGCGACGTCATAACACCCTGGCTCACTACCGGTCCCTGGCGGCCAACTGCTGCGAGAACTCTAGCTTTTAGTCCGAGCCTAGAATACTGGTGAACGACGCTGTGAACACAAACCCGCTTCATCACAGATGCGCCAGATATGTACAATATGAGGGAGCTGAAAAATAATGCTGTATCGAGAGACAGGCGTTAAGGGTCAAAATTCCCATGATGCAGCAGTAAAGAAAACCCTTATGAAGATTGTGCCTGTCTCGCCAGGTATTACCTTTTGCCCACTATTGCCTGTCTCTCAGAGGAAACAAGTACTAAATTAAATACCGTGAATGCTATGCTATAATTTATGAAGAATGTTCTGTGGTAGTTGTACGGCGGTCAAAGCAAAAACAGAAAATTGCTTAAAAAATACTTGTAATTAGCAGTATTATGTCTCCTGGCCGATGTTATTCTGTCTCCCACTCCAGTGGCCAAGTAAGCAGTTTTTTCACCTCTGTACGGAAACTTCTTGCAAAATGGTACATAAAAGGCTGAGGCGCAAGTTTGCGTAACTTTTTTTTAGCTTGACCCGTTATATAAGATTCCAGTGCACATTCTGTTGCTAGTTTTGATTCGCTACCCGATGATACTTATGATATCGGCACTATCGAATTTAATTATATTAATTTTAGGCATCAACAGAGATAAGGCGATATATTTAATATTTATTTGGCTTATTGATTTGATCAATCTTCTAGAGCTAACTATCATATGCACGACAACATATCATTACATCACACTATAACACACTAGGTGCGGAAAATGCAAGCATATTGCCTTATCACATTTTCCAGAACGTTTAAATCGCCTGTGAATGATGAGTTTTTAAAGGCGATTTGAACTCTTGTGTTAAGGTCCCATTCATCTACGAAAAAAACATCGAATGATCAAATCAATGTGATATTGGTGATCAATGGACATTTTGCAGTCGATTGATATACATTTTGTTATCACACTAGGTATTTTTTTTTTGGAGTTCCGCGAGGCTAGACCGGCCGGAACGCCCACTGTGCGCTGTCGGCGCCACGGATGGCGGGTGGGGTGTAGACTGTTTGACCGGCGGACGGGAAAATTGCCCAGTGTGTTCGGCTCCGCATCCATTCATTACTACGTCTGCTCACGCGTCCCTTACGCGTCTCCTCAACATTGAAAGAGCAGGAAGTGATTTGGTCGTGTATTGCCGGATCCGAATGAGTAAATAATGGTGATCACGAAAGACACACACACACACACGCGTGGCTTGTCATTTGTCAGGTCATTATGCGAAGAAAATCAAAACAAGACTCCATCATTGGTCACGGCAATTACCCCGAAAAGCTCCATATGCCGTAAACGACCACAGGCTGACGTCTTTCCAATCACATTATTTTGAGCTAGTTCACAGCGTCCGATAAAACCTCGCTGGCTTCACCCTGGCCACAGTTGATGCAAATTACAGAAGAAACTAGTACGCAATTGGCCAAGGTAGGCCAGCGCCGCCCCGTGGAATGTAAAAGCACGTCTAGAAAATGTAACGTTTCATTATCAGTACTCTGGGCGCAGACAGTACCCCCCAGCGGTTAGAATCACATGGAGCACGCCGATTCGGACCAGATTAGATTAGACTGCCTTTGTCGCAGAGTCGGAAAAATATCAAAACCTGCTGCGACATTTCGGAACTTACGAACATACACAGTGACAAGTACACAATATACTTTCACGGCGAATTTTACGCCGTGAAGAGTATACGGCGTACTTTTACAATCCAAATGCTAAGCTCCGGTAAGCTGCAACGTCTATAATTCAGTGTCCCCGTTGCCCTCTCTCTCTGCCCTGGGTGGCTGGTGTCTGCCCGCCGACCAGCCCCGGTCGGCCCTCGCCGTCCCCGCCGCTACATCGGCCGCGCCCCAGGCTGACGCCCTTCGGAGCGCGGCGTCATCGGACGGCGGTGGCGGCGGGACCGGCCGACCCGGCCGGCGGTGTCACCACACCCCTGTTCACCAGCTCACAGCACCAGCTCACAGCTCCTGGTGCTGCGGGCCGTACGGTCCCTCCTGGTATTCGTCCGGTACCGGGTCCTCACGCTTCTCCCGCCGGAAAAAGCCGCGATCCTTCAGCAGCGCGTTACACGCCTTCCGGCTCAGCTTCTCCAGCGGGATCCGCTCCACCACCTGCCGGCCAGCGGTGACGTCATTAGTGGTGATAGTGACGTCAGTCACGTCACCGAGGTAAGGTACGATTTTGTTTTATGGCTGAGCCTTGTCCGACATTTTGTTTGGTTGATTCTTTTAGAATCTGAGGAATTTACTAAGAAGCGCGAATATGAACCGTACATTAAGCCATCGAATTGTCAATACCAGCCGCGTACCAGCGATATAACAGTGCGTAAATACACAAATGGATCCTAGAACTGATCCCTGGTATCAGTCACAGATTTACTGGAATCTTGTATGCGTCCGGAAAGGTTGACGCGGAATCCATCGCCCATTTCAGATATCAAGCAATTTTGTTATGTGATTCGCGAAGATCTTCGATCTGTCAAAAGATTCTGTATAGCCCTCCTTTGGCGTTCGATATGTTTCTGGGATTCATGCACGGTGGACATTGTCCACCGTGCATCCGTGCATGATGCACGGTGATTATGTACATCATGCACGCACATTGTCCACCGTGCATTACACACATTGTGCACAGTGTAATGTGTAGTGTATTGATCAGTCTGTCATGGTAATTTCAGGGCGCGGACGTCAACCCGCGCCGTGCCGGTGCTCGGCGCCACCTTCGCCGTGCCGCGAGGGGGGGGGGGGCGTTTAAGACGCCCCCCCCCTCGAACTCCGCTCCTGTGAAACGTAGACAAAAACCGAAATGGCTGTTCGAAAGCTCGTCAAAAATCATTTTGAGACTATGTTGGTATTTTGTTTTGGCTCAGGTCAATATTGAGGTCACCACTCACCAGAGATCATCAAATGTCAGATTTCCCAGTTTTAGGACTTCGCTAACACTCCCAGATATCTCGGGAACTATAGCCAGGAACAAACGGGAAAAAATGAATCGAACGCTCTTGAAAAATGCAATCGCCGTGGTGTCTTCAAATTTGAGCCGGGGTCAATAGTTTAGTCTCCAGAGTTCACCAAAGGTCAAACAGTCTATTTGTTGGCAAACAGTTTGCAAATAGCTTTATACCTAATAAAGATAAGGCAATAATTGTGACGTCATCGTGTTTGTTTCGTCAAGGCGCTTCCAATCATATTCTTATTGACCAGGTCAGGTCAACTTTTAAAAAAAAATGTCCTCAGGTCAAGGTCAAATGGTGACCCAAGTAAGTCATGTTGCATATTGGGAGACGTGTCTCGAGACAAACACATTGGTGCCGGTTTCACTTCTTTATCTTCATGCTGAGTTATTGACGAAAACAAGTGTGTGACCTCTGATGACCTCGGCTGACTTTGTAGGGATCACTAAACAAAAATTGCACCTGGATCATCAAGAATGACCTATGATAACATGATCCCGAAGGAATTGGACTGATATCATGCGTATCCTCGGAATAGGAAGCATTTGCATATTTCGCCATTGACATAATGGGGAGGTCACGAAATTGACCCGACCTTAGGTCACCGATATACAAGATCCGAGATAAACGAATTGTAGGTACCTATGACCTTATGAAATACTGGAAGTTTAAAACCAATCGGCCAGAAACTGTGACAGTGGCACGACGGCAAACTTTTTTGGAGGTGGTGTCACGTGACCTGGCTTGTTAACCCGACCTGAGATGACTCGAGGTCGCGAATTTCACACAATGTGCGTAATTGATGCCCGAACACCCATGTTAAAAACGGCGGCGCGCAGCCGTTTCCCCGCTATCCTGGAAAAACCTTAGGGGGGCGTCTAAACGCCCCCCCCCCCTCCCCCGGGCACGACGCGGACGTTAATGCACTAGTCGGCTCGCCGCTGCCCGCCCTGCGGCGTGATCTGGCCATGAGCGCAGCAGCCGGTGTGCCGGTGTCACGGACCGCCAGCCATCACAGTCATGGCCACTGATCTACCGCTCGCGGCCGGCTATGGAGCGTCGGATACGGGTCGCTGACCCCCGGCGGCCGGCGCCCGGCCGGGATGGGAGGGGGAGGGGTGGGAGAGTGACGTGGCATTGGCACACCAGATAGTTATGGTGCCTGCGCGGTGCACTGCTGCGCCGGGCCTTATGGTGGCGTGTCGCCGTGTGGCAGCCACGTGGACATAGGAGGGGGGGGGGGGGGGCGACGGACCACTGCCGCCCGGCCGGCCGGCCCGGTACACTGTGAAAACCCCGACTGTGTTTACATGTTGCGGTCACGGGATCACTGTGTGTCAGAGAAATTGCATCTGCCACATGGCATGGTGCTACGGCAGGGTAGCGTGTAAATCAGAAAGTACATGCTCCTCATATTTTTCATGACCAAAAATGATTGAAACGGCCAGAGACGTGAAACATCCACATATCTTCATGTTGGCGTTTTTACCGCTGTTGTAAAGCGAAATATCACCATCACACGCCCCCAAATATGTTATAAAAACGATGTCTGACCCTGATTTTACCGCGGTAAATTGCCGAGCGAAAAGCCATGCAATGCCCTAAACAGGGGGCCGTCCTATCTCACCTGGTCCAGCTTGTTGAGCACGACGGCTTCGGGCGGCGCGCCGGGCACCGCCTTGAAGATGACGTTGTGGAACATGGGGATGTCCTCGTAGATGAATTTCTTCACCTCGGGGAGCCTGTTCAAACGTCATCCACCGCAGCTCTGTATAAAGACGGGTACCGACAGATGCCGGAGGTCAGCAGGTGATGGTACAGAGGATACCGGCCGGCAAATCGCACAGTATGCCCGTATGAATCTGGCTGTGACTCAGGAAGGTCTCCAAAGCATCTGGTAGGCAGCTTACACAGCAGCTTAATACAGCAGATTTATTTTACTATAGACAATTATTCGCAACAAACCCATTCGGCGTTTCTCGGCGGAGAGGACACCGCGATGGACAGAACACCCACCTCGATGCGGGCCTTGTAGACGGCCTTGTCGATGGGCTCGTCGGCCTGCTCATCCGCGCGGACGGTGAGCGCAGCGGCCGCCAGCAGCAGCAGCGCCAGTCCCCTCATCCTGGTGCCTGGCTTCAATAGCAAAAGTCAGACTATTTCTAGATGAATAATTATCATAATATAAGATCATGTAACATTTTCATGTCTGTATTAACAAGATACACTTCAATTGTTATCTTTGTAACCATACCACAGAAAAATAACGGGTTAAAAGCTGGTGACATTTCAACATCAATCTATTATTATTAAACTATAATAATCCAACAACATCAAACATATTCATTTAATACAAGTATGTCCCCCCGCACGTTCTTGCATTGCCAGTATGCAAAATGTGGCAGGAACATCAACAAGATATTTGGGGTAGCCCAAATCCTGCCCCAAAAGGGACAGCAAGCTTCCCCAAAAGGGACAGCAAGCTGCCCCATTTAGGGCAGGATTTTAAGGATAAAATTTAGCTCCTCAGTCAGCAAATACTGTTGACCAGGGGGGGGGAGTTGTTCGTCTTCACATTCACGTTTTATCTAGTGTAAATTAACCTTTCCGATCAATACTGTTGACTGAGGTCGGTCTTCTCCACAATTGCGTTTTATCCAGTGTGAATCAGTAAATTGTTACTGCTGCCCCAAAATGTCAAAAGCTGCCCCAAAATTTCAAATGCTGCCCCAAAATTTCAAATGCTGCCCCAAAATTATAAAAGCTACCCCAAAATTTTCCAAAGCTGTTCCAATTGTGATGTGTTGGTGCCAACCCTGCCCCGATGAGCTCTTGTCAAAACTTGCCACATTTTGCGTACTGGCTGCATTGGCTGTAAGAAGTGATAATTAGAGGAAAAAAAATCCCCACCCCCTGTCAAAAAATCTTTAGCTCTGAGGACCCAGTGCCACCCCCCACTGGTCAACGACTTTTCACGCTGACAAACCGATGCCACCCCAGTCCCCACTCAACGACTTCACGCTGACAACCCAACATCACACACCCCCATCAACAACTTTTGGCTGATGAAACAGAGTGAAATGTTTGCCCCCCAAATCCACCAGTAAGTGGAGCTTGAGCTTCAGCAGTACCCCAATCCCCAGCTTGCCTGGCAGGGTCACAAAGAAAGTTTGGCACATGCAAATGTGCTGCATTATACAGCAGTTTAGAATAGTGGACATTCATGCACATGCTAGTTTTGACATAATACGTGAAAGGTCAATGATACACAATATCAAGCTGATTATTAGCACATTGTAAAATACAAAACGAGGAAAAAAAACGAAAATAGGGAAAAGATGTCAGTGACCATGTCACGCATCACCGGCTTAGACATTGCAACCGAGCATTCCGCATTTTAGCCTGAATATAAACTATGCATTGTAGTCTAAATTAATCAGGCTCAGCATTACCCACCAAATGGAAATAGCCAAGATAAAAAACTCACCTATTATCACACTACCGAACGCTGAGCCAGACCGGCAGGGACTGGATCGACTGGATTGGAACAATAACGGTACATACGGAATGGCAATGCTGTGTTTACGTTGATTTTTTTTTTATAAAACTCAATCGTCTTGTGCGCTATGAATGTCTCAGCATTCTTACCAAGAGTTAAAATTGTATTATTCAACTACACATTTGTAGATATTACAGGATAAATGTGTGATTTATTGCACGTTCAGCTAAAGCAAATTTCGAAATAAGTCGGTTTTATCATTAACTATGAAAAAACCTGCTAGGTTGTGGAAATGAATGCAAAAATCAAATTGTATTTATAAAATACTAGCGTTACCATGGCAACTGGCTAAAAGATGACGTGTAGTGACGCAGGGACGTAAAAGATGACGTGTAGTACGGTAAATAATGATTTATGTTCAATCAAGGCAGCAGGGCACTAGAGGGCAGAGGCGCATTATTGAACCCTGGAGGCTCCAATAGTGCGTTGCGCTACCGCCACGTTGCTTGAAAGGGATGGACCACTGCCAAATACTTATGCCAAAGAAGCATTAGTGTAACGTTCACGACGTATGAATATAATAGTATGAAAATTAACCCAGTCTGTCAGTTTTTCTTGCGCATGTCGTCTGTAAAGCCTTGGCCCTTGGACGTAATCAATCGATCTTTTTGGGGCATACACCGAGAGTGAGATACTCGACAGCATTTTCGCTAGCATTTATTTAATTACATTTCACATGCGACAGCAACACCATACACATGGCGCGTGATATGTGATGTGCGGTGCGCGGAACACGTACACGTACGGGTGGCAACCATGCTCTACGAATGACAAACGCATATGGCAGAGCTGCCAAGTACACGAGTGACCCCACAGGTTGCTTGCACATACTATAGCTCGGACATGGCGCCCGTGCCGGTACAACCACAGCGACTCACGGCCAAACTGACCCGAGGGTGACGACTCGGTCAACGCTCGGAGAGGACGGAATGAAGTGCAGTGGACGGAGAAGGAACGTCTCGAAGCGAAATATCGACACAGGTTTCTGGCGCCGCACATGACACCAATCACATTTAATCCGTAATTCGCCTCGTCGCTGCACAGACTGTTCATGAGCCACGACGTGCTCTCCGTCGTAAGTCAGTAGGTATTGTCGCACACCGACAGCTACCAACTAACATCGACACCGCTGATAGCAATATGAGATCAAATAATCAAATAATAATACAACCCCATAACGACCAGCCGCATATACGGCTATATTGACTAGGATTAAACCTTCGCTCAGCAGCTGAACCGAAAACTAGCTTCACCACACTTGTGTTCCCTCCTGCCAGCGCCGGCGACTCGCATCTCCGAACGTCTTCATCGGGACTGCCGGGAAACTTCTATCGCCGTCGGAAAACCAATTAGAGATGCGCCATGATTGGGCCAGACTGAGGAAGGCTTCCACAAACGGTCGTTTAATACTGCTGCGCCGTCGCCAGTCTGTGCACGGTGTCGGTGGAGCTCTCTCTCTCCTTTGGTTGCCGCCGTGCATCAATAGGTTGACGGTGCCGGAAAGATCTGCCAGATCAGCTACATCACCAGCTCTGGTGACGTGGTAAGCCAATCAGTGTCTCTCCTTCATCAGCCGATGCCTCGTTCAACCAATCAGCGCGGCCGTTATCAGTCAGGTGGTGAAGCGTCTGACCTATCACATGTCTTCCTCAGCCGGCTGATGACGCGTCAGACCAATCACAGGCCGCCGTTAGTTGACTGGACCAATCACAGGTCTTCCTCAGCCGGCTGATGATGCGTCTGGCCAACCACAGGACGTCCTCGGTCCGCTGATGACGTTTCTGGCCAATCACAGATCTTCCTCAGTGGGTTGGTGACGCTTCTGGCCAATCACAGATCTTCCTCAGTGGGCTGGTGACGCTTCTGGCCAATCACAGATCTTCCTCAGTGGGCTGGTGACGCTTCTGGCCAATTACAGATCTTCCTCAGAGGGCTGGTGACGCTTCTGGCCAATCACAGATCTTCCTCAGTGGGCTGGTGACGTGGCTCGGCGCCGGCGATGGAGGGAAGGCCGGAGGTGGAGGCTCCGCCCAGCAGACCGGTCAGACGTGAGGCCGTCTCCACCAGCTGAGGGTCACAGGCGGGACGGGAGTAAGTCACCAGCAGACCGGTCAGACGCGAGGCCGTCTCCCCCAGCTGAGGGTCACAGGCGGGACGGGAGTAAGTCGCCAGCAGACCGGTCAGACGTGAGGCCGTCTCCACCAGCTGAGGGTCACAGGCGGGACGGGAGTAAGTCACCAGCAGACCGGTCAGACGCGAGGCCGTTTCCACCAGCTGAGGGTCACAGGCGGGACGGGAGTAAGTCACCTGCCGCCCCACCCTAGACGCGTAACAGCGCAGGCCAGCGCTCAACAGCCGCCAGCCCCACCAGCAACCATTACAGATGGCGGCACCACAGTCAGCCTCCAGAGAGACACTCTGATACCGCCCCCCCCCCCCCCCCGCTCCTCCCGACCCGCCTGCTGCTCTATTCCGCTGCACACATCACCGCCTGCGCCCTGTACCTCTGGCTCCGGAGTCCTGCCGGCGGCGCGGGCGGCGGCGGTGCGCCGCTCGTACTCAGTCAGCTGGGCCTGGCTGTCGCCCGGCCGGCCGACAGACTGCAGGAACACGGCGAAGTTGAGGGGCACGGCCGGGTCGGCCGGCTCAGCCGCCAGCGCTGCTCTGTACGCCTGCTGAGCGTTCTCGGCGTCGTCCAGGTGCGACAGGGACACTGTGAAGACGCAGATCAGGACCGGGTCAGAAACCGAAGGTCAGACACACACGGATATGTCCCAGACACAGGCACGGCAGGTCAAACAAGGCACTCAGGTACACGACCGGAACGTGTAGGTTCAGGACATAGTTCTGACGTAGTATTAGTAATCAATTACATCAAAGGGCCGCCTCGTAAGTTCGAAACCCACAGCATTGGGGCATCAGAGTTAGACATTTGGAAGATCACCTTTCATTTGAAAAGGCAGGCTCGTGAAGGTGTGGAGAGAGAGAGAGAGAGAGAGAGAGAGAGAGAGAGTGACTGGAAGCGAATCATTGAATGACTGACTGAAACATTAGTGTCAGTCCGCTCCTGTAGCTCAGTTGGGAGAGCGCTGGGCTTCTGACCTCACCCGGTAGTGGCAGCCCGGGTTCGAGTCGCTTCGGCGCTCGCTATTTGTCCCTGACTGGGATGGCCTGTGGCCGGTGGCAGCGGTCGTACTCAAGGTCAGGTGACGTCAGAGGGCAGGGCGGGGCGGACCGTGTCCCGGTATGTCGGGCACGTACAACTTTCGCTTCTAAATCCTGCCGGACGCCAGGAATTGCTTGATCGGGTGGTGGGGCCAGGGCCTGTGCAACAAGCTATGCTTAGCGCGGGGCCTGACCTCGGAAATCCATCCACTCAAAAACATTCGGACTAAATTTATTATTAAAAAACTACCGATGGATGTCTCGACAGTGGGCTGTTGATTTACCTGCCAGCAGCATGTAGACCTGTCCTTTGTCGGGTCGCAGGTTGACGGCGGCCGAGGCGAAGTGGAAGGCCGAGGCGTACTGCTGCATGGTCAGGTGCACCAGGCTCAGATTGTAGAGCACCTTCCAGTCGAACGGAGCCAGGTAGTTGGCGCGCTTCAGGCAGCTGATGGCCTGCACGGGCAGACGGGGCAGACGGTAGGACGAGGGAAGCGGTGACGGAGGGCGGTGATGGAGGGCGGTGGGCGGTGGGCGGTGGGCGGTGATGGAGGGCGGTGATGGCGGTGATGGAGGGCGGTGATGGCGGCGGCGGGCAGTGCGGGAGGGCGGTGGGCAGCGGTAGACGACGTGGTAAGTCCAGATTTGTGCCTGGATCCCGGAGTTGGATCTGGGATCCCATTGGATCCCTCGGCATAAAATGCTTCAGGATCTGGTATCTTTGTGGATCCCTCGGCGTAAAATAAATAAATGTAAATCTGGGATCTGTATAGATCCCACGCCTTAAAATACATCAGGATCTGGGATCTTTGTGGATCCCTCGGCTTATTGTGTACCTGGAGCTGGTGTCCCATGTGGATCCCGGGACACAGGACACATATATCCGGATCTCAGCTGGATCCCGGGATCCAGGCACATGTCTGGTGAGGACATCCTTCACCCATTATTTCCACGACAGGAGATCAGAGCATTGGCACGTTTCCGCCCAAAAAGTCGAACGACACTTTTATGTCTGGATATTTAAATGTATGTATATTGTATCGGTTAGTGTCAACGTCAAGATACGTGAAACGGACAATGCTGAGAAGTGGGATAGTGGAGTGGTTTCGCCATGGCGGTGCAAGAAAATGGAGCAGCAACAGTGTCTGAGTGAAAATAATGATCGCACAGTATTGACGTTATAACTTATAACCATTACGCGAACGGTTTCGCAGTCATGACCGTCATAAAAGACCGCCTATGGCCCGATAAGACCCCAAGCCCCACCAGCCTCCCTTGGTGACACTTGCGCTGTACTCACGGCGACGTATTTCTTCTTGCCGAAGAAGCACATGCCGATATTGTTCCAGAGTGGAGGCGACTCGGGCACCGTCTGCGCAGCCACACGGTACTTGCTGAGCGCCACGTCAAACTCCCCGTGGCCCTGCGGCAGCGGGCACAGACGGCGGTCAGTGCTCACTGGCAGTAGACGCTGTGTATACCCGATACGTACTGTCATTCGCGCACCTCATTTTCTCCCACAAAGCAAGGTGAGCACCGGACACCGCCGGCGGTCATCTCACACACCATAGCCGAGGATCGCAGCTGCATAGCTGGCATACGGCGTAAGACTGCGGAATGGAGAACGATTGCAGTCACACTACAGGTTCTGAGTCAGAAGTTCGGACACTGACAAGTGCAGTCTGACATCAGAAGTTCGGACACTACACATTGTTTCGCCATCGCGACCCAGACATAGTAATCTTCAAGTGAGGTCCAGTCACAGGCTACCTGGCCACCCAGCAGTGTTGCTGGCGTCATCTATCGTTTGATTGTAAGTGACACCTAGCGGATTACTGGGAACTAATAGTCAAACCCGTCGTGTCCTGACCGTTTTTCGGGACAAAGGCAACGGCTCATATTACTGCTTTGGAAACAGCATGACGATGCTATCAACTTTAAGCATTGACTAAATAGCAAAATAAACATATGTTCACTAGAAACGAAGATTCCTATACCAAAGATCATTGGTGGTCTATTGACATGTTCCAGACAGCCGCCTCAACTCTACCGGGGATGTAGCGCAGTGGTAGCGCGTTCGCTTTGCATGTGAAAGGCCCCGGGTTCAATCCCCGGCATCTCCACTTCTTTTTCACTTCCATTCAGTCATTCTATAGCAGATTTACCAGACAGGAAATTAGCGATATTATCGGTTCTCCAAAAACTCGTCCCGCATTCGGAACTTCCTAGGGACCAGTGCAGTTATCCATCAGACCATCGGTCTCTATAAGCACCGTTGAGGGAGTAAATAAACAGAGAATGAATATAAACAAATAATCCAGCCTAGTGACTACAGGAGCGTCAATATTGTAGTATACAAGATTACGTGCTCAACACGCCACACGCCGTAAACCGTTGTTCTGTCTCCGATCTACGCACTTTATGCTGAGCGATCGCGTCATCACAAACTCTAAATAGACTCAATTAGCCCTGCAATCGTTCAAAAGCAAAATCGAGACATTTCCTTCGGCAGCATATCCCGAGGATTGAGATCACGATCACATTCCCGTCCGACGCCACCCGCAAAGACCCGTCATTTCCTCCCCTGACCAGAGCCGGATCGCGGCTGGGAAGCCGGAGAGCGGCGTACTGTCTTACCTGCATCATGCTACCAGCGGCTAGGATCGCCCCGGTGCTGTTGTTCTGGTGAGCCAGCGCCGAGCCCAGCTGCTCAAACGCCTTCTGATGCTGGCCGGCCCGCATGTACAGCAAGCCTAGCGTGGTCAGGAGATCCGGCGACTCGGGAAACTGTCTGAAGGTGCAACAAGACATACAGACAGACAGACATATTACATATATACAGCGGCCCAGTGTGGTCAGCAGATCTGGCGACTCGGGAAACTGCCTGAAGGTGCAACAAGACAGACAGACAGACAAAACATACATACAGACATATGCAGCAGGCCTAATGTAGTCAGCAGATCTGGCGACTCCGGAAACTGTCTGACGACACACACAAATTGACAGCATTAAACACACCCAGATTGATTCAACACTGATTGGATCAATTGGAATCGTTCAATCAAAATTCATTGAATAAAAAAATAATTGATTCACCACCAGATCTTTTGATTCATGAATCGTGATTGAATCAAAACCCGCATCAAATCAAGGCTGATTGAATCAAAAGATTTAACGATTCTTAACGATTCAAGTACACTGGTAAATTGTGCAAATACGTGCAGTCCCAGTGGCTACATTAATTTATACTGAAATAGTATTGCTGTAACAATGTTTTAATGATCATATATATGCATGTTTCCATTTGTATTCATTTGACATAAATTCACCACATATAGTTAAATGTTGAATCAAACGTGAATCGATTAAAATATTTGTTTTGATTCTTTCAATCGGAAAGAATCAATTCTCAAAATTGTATCCGTGAATCGAACGATGATAGACTCATTCAGATTCCAAAATGAATCATGATTGAATCGTTCCAAAAAGTTGAATCAATAACCAGTCTGAACGCACCCAAACTCAGCGGACGGCACTGGACAATCAAACAGGATGAGAGGGCCTTTAAATGGATACGTTTGATAAAATCAGCTTTCTGTGATAGACTAGCATAGACGGCCGAATAAAGCCGGCGTCAGGGCTGGAGCAAGCTGTTCTATCTGCCGACCGCGGCTGAACCTGGCAAGGTTCTTTCAGTCTGCCAACGGCTAACCTGGTTTATAACCAAGGAATGGGAGTCGTCCACCGCCTGCGACCCGCCGACCCACACCACCCCCACTCGGTGTTCTCCCCACACCCAGCGACTCACTCGGTGGCCTGCTGATACGTACTGATGGCGTCCTGCACATCGTTCTGCAGCAGAGCCACCTGACCCAGCTGCTCGTACGTCCGCTCGTGTTGGTGCAGCTGCAGCGAGCGGAGCAGCGCCTCGCGCGCCGCACGGTACTGCTTCAGGTGCCTATAGCACACACCTGGCCGGGGGTATAGGCAATAT
>JAXIVJ010014986.1:0-30000 GCA_036785665.1 Chirona hameri
AGAGAGAGAGAGAGAGAGAGAGAGAGAGAGAGAGAGAGACGGAAGTGTTATATCGCGGTGTTACTGAATCGACATGGAAAAAAAGAGAAGAAGACAAAATATCGCGTCATCTCGCGTCGCGAGTGGCAAATATTGAAGTAAATATTGAGGTAAACGAACACAAGTAAAGTAAGAATCAAGATTAAAGACGATGTGTAACTAGTCAGCCTGACATTCGAAAACACAGCCGAGTTTTGGACGTCTTCGTGGGCGTCGCTTCTTGAACCCTCATTCACGGTCCCCACAGCAGGCGTTATACCTTGACCTCCCGCCTCACAATCGGCGTCCTATCGCACCTTGACGATGTGAGCGCTGCTGTTGAGTCGCAGCTGGTAGAGTTTCCTCAGCTGGCCTCCCCGCCAGACGAACGCCTCGGTCTTGGAGTAGCTGCAGAGGGTGCCGGCGGACTGGCCGGCACAGAGACCGAGTACCGAGCCGCTGTGGGCCGACCGCTCAGCCGCCTTCTCATGAGTCACTGGCGGTCATAGACAGGCACAAAGGTCACACGGATACATAGACACATAGAGGTCATGAAGACACACACTGGCCGGTCACTGGTCGCCTTATTGTAGGTGGTCGCACAAATGTCACGATTAAAAAATTGGAACTGTGAGGAAGACCGAACACATTAACCTTCGCCCGTGAAGCGTCCGATCAGTGCGTGGCCGAGCAGGGGGGGGGGGGGGGGGTACAACCCCCCTAGCGTTTCGTCCCTAATTGGGCTAGAGCTTCCATTAAAAAACGAGCGTGTTGCTTGGCACAAGAGGAAGCCCTTGATACCCGATTGTAAGGTCCTAGGTCATTAGGTGACCTCTGAGGTCATGTCAATGACCCAAAATTCAACCAAATTGTAAATGCGTATACATTGAATTTAATCGAGCTAGAATCGTGAATGAGCATATAATTATGCTAAATGGGTGCCACATTTTTAATCAGCGTCACAAAATGTCCTAGAAACTGCCAGAAGCCAAAAAAGTAATATCAGGTCATCGGAGGTCAGTGACCTCGGTTGACCTCTGAAAAGGTCAATCGCGGTCACAATCTCAAGGGAAACCACAACTGTCACCTGGAAACACCTGTGCATATGCTCCTGAACAACAAACACTATGAAACTGCACAAGTTACAAAGAGCAATACTACGGATGCCAGTTGCGCCTGACATGACCTTGAGAAACAGGTCAAAGGTCACGGGTCATGTGACCTACAACTGTTTTTTTTTAAAGAATATGTGTCAAATTGTTCACAAGTAGGGTACTGAAAGTTTCATCGCAATCGGTTGATATTTACGCGAGTTATTCCCGAAAAAACTGAGGGGGTGGCATCCCACCGCACTGGCGAGAGTTAAGATCAAGAGCACTTTGGGAAGGATTGTGAGAATTTTCGACTTTGTAAACATGATTCGACTCCAGGTCAAGCAAATCACCCATAGAATCAGCTATCAAGCAAATTAAAAAGCTACACTCCGTACAAAAATAATTGAAATTAATCTCGACACATTCCAAGCAACTCCACTCCACACATCTAAAAATACACTAAGTAATTGAAATATCAAAAACTATAAAGTAATTGAAATATCAAGAACTATAAAGTAATTGAAATATCAAGAACTATAAAGTAATTGAAATATCAAGAACTGTAACACTTTCACTGCATGACGAACCACCCATCACTCAGCAGAGCAAAGTTATCGCCCCGTAGCCCACCCTGGTTAACGGAGAAGAGGTGTCCGTTCTTCTGTCCGACCACCACGTGCACATCGGGCTCGCCAGGCAGCGCAGTGAGACAGGTGATCTCGTCTGGCACGTACGCCATCAGGTGGAACCTGGCGGGTCAGGGCGACATCGGTCAGAGGATGAGTTGACAGCAATACGCCATTTAAGATCACTGGCAAGCATACATACTGTTTACCTGTATAACAATCACTCCGCGACACCTATAGACCAGCAACTGAGCGACAAAGAACTCAGTAACCCGATAATTGTGCTCTTACCTGGACGACAACAGGTCGACCTTGTAGACAGAGAACTCACTTGTAGGAGAGCAGGTCGACCTTGTAGACAGAGAACTCACTTGAAGGAGAGCAGGTCGACCTTGTAGACAGAGGACTCACTTGTAGGAGAGCAGGTCGACCTTGTAGACAGAGAACTCACTTGAAGGAGAGCAGGTCGACCTTGTAGACAGAGGACTCACTTGTAGGAGAGCAGGTCGACCTTGTAGACAGAGAACTCACTTGAAGGAGAGCAGGTCGACCTTGTAGACAGAGGACTCACTTGTAGGAGAGCAGGTCGACCTTGTAGACAGAGAACTCACTTGAAGGAGAGCAGGTCGACCTTGTAGACAGAGGACTCACTTGTAGGAGAGCAGGTCGACCTTGTAGACAGAGAACTCACTTGAAGGAGAGCAGGTCGACCTTGTAGACAGAGAACTCACTTGAAGGAGAGCAGGTCGACCTTGTAGACAGAGAACTCACTTGAAGGAAAGCAGGTCGACCTTGTAGACAGAGGACTCACTTGTAGGAGAGCAGGTCGACCTTGTAGACAGAGGACTCACTCGTAGGAGAGCAGGTCGACCTTGTAGACAGAGGACTCACCTGAAGGAGAGCAGGTCGACCTTGTAGACAGAGAACTCACTTGAAGGAGAGCAGGTCGACCTTGTAGACAGAGGACTCACTTGTAGGAGAGCAGGTCGACCTTGTATACAGAGGACTCACCTGAAGGAGAGCAGGTCGACCTTGTAGACAGAGAACTCACTTGAAGGAGAGCAGGTCGACCTTGTAGACAGAGAACTCACTTGAAGGAGAGCAGGTCGACCTTGTATACAGAGGACTCACCTGAAGGAGAGCAGGTCGACCTTGTAGACAGAGGACTCACTTGAAGGAGAGCAGGTCGACCTTGTAGACAGAGAACTCACTTGAAGGAGAGCAGGTCGACCTTGTAGACAGAGGACTCACTTGTAGGAGAGCAGGTCGACCTTGTAGACAGAGGACTCACCTGAAGGAGAGCAGGTCGACCTTGTAGACAGAGGACTCACTTGAAGGAGAGCAAGTCGACCTTGTAGACAGAGGACTCACTTGTAGGAGAGCAGGTCGACCTTGTAGACAGAGGACTCACTTGTAGGAGAGCAGGTCGACCTTGTAGACAGAGGACTCACCTGAAGGAGAGCAGGTCGACCTTGTAGACAGAGAACTCACTTGAAGGAGAGCAGGTCGACCTTGTAGACAGAGGACTCACTTGTAGGAGAGCAGGTCGACCTTGTATACAGAGGACTCACCTGAAGGAGAGCAGGTCGACCTTGTAGACAGAGAACTCACTTGAAGGAGAGCAGGTCGACCTTGTAGACAGAGGACTCACTTGTAGGAGAGCAGGTCGACCTTGTAGACAGAGGACTCACCTGAAGGAGAGCAGGTCGACCTTGTAGACAGAGGACTCACTTGAAGGAGAGTAGGTCGACCTTGTAGACGGCGCCCTGTGCGGTACCGATCAGGAGCCTCTCGCCGTCACAGTCGAACGACAGCACCAGCGCCTGGAGACTGCGCGTGTCATTGTCCTCCGGGTTCACCGCCAGCAGACGGTGCTTCGTGCTGTCGCGTCCGGAGAGCAAATACAGACGTATGCAAATGCATATAACTACCGATAAATACGTGTGGATGCGTATAAAACCGTATATGTACAGTCTCTCTTGAAAGTATCTATGCACTGTACAGTGTACAGTCTCTCTTGGATCTCTTGAACGTGGACACTGTGTGACTGTACAGAGACTGTACACTGTACAGTAGAGACTGTAAAGTGTACAGTCTCTTTTGAAAGTATCTTGAAAGTAAAGTGTATAGTATCTCTTGGATCGGCCAAGAGATCCAAGAGAGACTGTACAATGCATAGATACTTTCAAGAGAGACTGTACACACGTATACGTACGTATACATAAGTATAGGTATGTATAAAAACAAATACGTACAAATACGTATGCCTATTCGTATTAAGACGTGTCAGAAGATACCATGATCACGGAGGTACTCATTGTCCTATGAACTTACCGCAACAATACGACATTGTTGTGTTATTCCGGCAGACAACGAGCATGGTAATGGCATATCAAGTGTTATACTTCTTTCGGACTAAGCGCCAGCAGATGTGGTCAGTTATTAACAACACGGGTGGAATGATAGCGCCGAATGGTAGAGTGTAGAGCGACGACACGCACACAGCACGAGGTAAATCCATTTCAGCCACCCTTACGCTATGAGTCTGCGTTTGGTGTTACACTCCAACCACTATCTCACCGCCGTCCTCACGCCAATGCACATCACCACATCCTTTGGTTACCTGGCATGCTTGCCGGCATGTTTACCTGAGGGCGAAGCTGGCCGCCACCGAGTCGACGCACTTTGTCTGGGTGCCCTTGCCGCGCGCGAGCCGGCCCGACAGGCGACCCACCGTCTCCGTCAGCTTCTGCGGCGTACCGAACTTGGTGCCGCCCACTGTGCTCACCATGGACGCCTTGGACGGCATCGTGTTCACCCGGCTGTGGCACAGCAGATGATGGTGATTGAGGTTTAGGGGTGCTCCAACTAAAGGGTAGTGTGACACCCATGGCAACAACAGAGGACAGTCACATCAGACATGGTAGATTGGTAGGTTTACGACCTAGGCCTTAACCTACCAATCTGGCAGTAATGTTTACTACCTAGGCCTTGTCAGTTAAGATGGCAGGATGGAGGTGAGTGGATACATTTAACACATACTACTCAGTTAATTATTTACTTACCTGCAGCCGCTGGACCTCCTGGCACCTTTGAGCCACTGAGGTTTTGGACTGTGTCACTGTGACCTGACCTGACGTGAGGGATTGACACCTTATTTTACCCACAGGTGGCCTAGGTATTCATTTATAGGTACCCACAGTTCCAAGTCACTATCGCTGGGCGTTCTTGTGATATCACAAAAAAAAACAAGGGGGTCAAAGAATGGCTGTCAAGTGCCATGCCCCACAGGCTAAAGCAATCTCATTACATCTAATTTCCTGTATTCTAACTGGGAAGTTGTCTTTTATAAAAATGTACATAATTACTTATTTCAAAGAAAATATTAAGTTGTTTGCTACAGGAGGCCTGTTTTAAATTGAAATCAGCTATCTGTGTGCAGGGAAACAAATGTTGATGCATATTTGGAATTGTGTCAGGCTTTCTTGAATTTGGCACTCTCCAAACCAGCTTTCTTGGCTGCTCTGGTCCCTGAATCCACCAGTGAATCCATACGCCATAGGCTAGGTAGGTACATACTACATGGTGCCAGTGGCAATTGGCCACTAGTCCTGGGTTCATATGACAGCCACAAAGGACCAAGGACTGGCAATTAGGATGGAAAGGGATCCTGGCTGTAAAAAGGGATGGATACCACTGCATCCTCCACTCACATGATGAGAGTGGAGGAAAAAAGAGTACTATTAGAGCAAACAACTGCAATGACAGACATATACAAATACCAGACTTTCATGGTTGGGTAAAAGTATAATCTTTGGACATGTCCTAACCTCAGGCTTCTCATAGCATAATGCAGATGATACTGGAGCAGGGTGCTTTAATGTGTCAGTATTGTTTACATTCTCATAGCATTAAAAGTCTGAGGTTAGGACTTAGGACATGCCCTGGGTTACTGCAGTTTACCCAATTGGTGGTGTAGATAATACCAAAACACTAAAACTCCAATACACTGATAATCAATGCTGGCATTTTAACATTGACATGACCAGTGACTTGACATTTACCCTACCCTACCTAGAACCTACAGCAAAACTAAACTGAATATATATATATATATATATATATATATATATATATATATATATATATATATATATATATATATATATATATATATATATATATATATATATATATATATATATATATATATATATATATATATATATATATATATATATATATATATATATATATATATATATATATATATATATATATATATATATATATATATATATATATATATATATAATTCATCGCAATTGGCCCCTATCATTGCCAAAACCTACAGCCGACATGTTGATGTGCGCAAATACTTACATTTACTATTCTGGTATGCAATTGCTATTCTGGTAACTATTAACTTAAATCAAAATGAGCAAGTCCCAGCAAACAGGTATATAATTTCCCAGTTCATCCAGTGCATCACATCAACCTTAACCACAACAATAAATTGAGATTTTCTAACGAACCCAGGCCGTATAATACAAACTTATTAAGTTACCTTGAATACAAACGAACCGCCGTATCTTTTTGAAGCACGAAGTCAATTGTTTACAAATATGCTTAGCTTCCAAATGCTTCATAGAACTTCCCAAAGACCAATTGTTCGGTAAAACTAAACTTTTACTTGAATGAGAAAAAGTTAGACGTTAATGAAATATTTCTGCGAAATGTTAAATTGATAAACTATTCAAGCTTATGAAGCAATGCATTTTTTTAAGCTATATTTCGAACAAGTAGGAAAGCTTATCTTGAGATATGATTGACATAATCAAAGAAAACCTTTGTTTTTGTCAATTTGGCAGCGTTATATGTTATTCACAGACATATCATGCGCAGCTTAGACGCAAGATCGCCGCTGTTCACAACCGAACGGATAGCAGCTGATGTTTGATCCAGCCATCGTAGATTACGTCATTAGTGACGTCAATGTCAATTAGTTAACTTGCGATAATAATGTATATTAGTTTGGTTCATGATGTGTTTCTGTGTTCACTCAAGGCAATGGAAACTCTGCTTTGTTCTTTCATAATGTATTATCAAAGTGCAACCTTATTGTTGTGTGCATAGCATACCTATACCTAACATTGTCTCTTCTCACCACTTACGCTGAATGACGTCAGTATGTCGTCATCTTCTGTCTCGTCCTTCACTTATTTTATCTGCAACCAAAAGGTTGAACCTTACGCCTGTAATTGATCGAGTGCTTGTGATAGTGAGTGTGAGCAAGGTCAAGGCACTATAAGAAGGTAGCGTCACCAGGTGATTTGTTTACATTCTGCATCGACCGCTGCGTGACGTCACTGGGCGTCTCTTCGCTCGCGTCCTGCTTGTGGAGCCGAGTATCGGTCGGCCGCCAAATCTAGTTCGTGCCTCGTGGGATGTCATTTGGTGTAGCACATCCGTACTTCAACACACTGTCAACATTCGATATCTGTGATACATTTTTCTAACGAATCATCAAGCTACGGTTCATTTAATCAGCTGTCCATGTTCCGACACAAGAAGAGCGAATATGCATTTTGCAACACTGCTCAAGGTGGCCAGCACGGCTCACATAGTTTCCCGACGGGTTGTGACACCCCTCCGATAGCCATGACAAACTGGGATCTTTCTCAGACAGGCGGGGTGTGTTTAGTTACGGTGAACAGAGCTTGTGTCAAGACAGAAGCATACAGCAGTCGGGCAGAGTGCGGCTCTCGCCTCCGCCCTCAGTGGCACACAGCGGCAGACAGTCACACACAGGCAGACAGTCACGCCAGAATACAACTCTCGTTCGTTCGTTCGTTCGCTACTCCCTCCGGCTCGCATCTCGGGTGTAGCGATAGCGGCTCAGTTGGGCGCGGAATCCGGCGGCCAAGGCCGCCACCACACAGTCGTCGCGCAGGGTAGTCGGGTCCAGGTGGATGTCGCCCAGGCGCCGGAGGCGAGCTCCGGCCAGGGCGGGGCACCGCTGCAGCACGTGCCGCGGTGTGACAGCCTCTTCTCTGCATAGCCGGCACAGGACGGCTGGACACCCTTCGGCGCTGCACTGCTCTCATCCGGGCGTAGGGCGGCGACCGATCTGGTGGAAGTACTCCTCCGCAACAAGCTATGCTTAGCGCGGGGTCTGACCTCGGAAATCCACCCATTCAAAAACATTCGGACTAAATATATATATATTTTTTTAAATGTATCAATCTCTTTCACATCCTGCTCCCGATCCACATCACATTAGTCTTCGGTTCGGGTCTTGCGAGAGGCACCTAAACTAGTTTTGTCAAACGGCACCATCCAAGTTAAGTTCCGGGAGCCAGGATCGTTAAATTACTGTTGAATAATTCCTATCATTGATATGAGTAACTTTCAGGATCACATAAAAAAACAGAACCTAAATAAAACATCGCCCAAAGTCCTAGCGAAATTCTACCCAGATTACCACAATCTACGAATGGCCGCCGTTTTGTTTACGTTTTGAGTCTCCCGGCGCTCGGTCCAAGTGACGCCCAGTGACGTCACTCAAGGGTCATGGCTACCAAATCGGGCTTCCCTATGGCCCACAACACAGGTGAAACTCCCCTGAGCAAGGCCACATATATAGGAGTGCGAGATCGTTTCGGTGGAGCCTGGTGACGGTGACTGTTGCTTGAAGACTTTCGTTTGGTCCCTTTCGCGATTATTTTGTTGGGTTGGCTGCGTAAAATTGATTGAAGAGTGCCTTTTCTCTCAGATTCCTGGAAGCCTCAACATACATCAATACTTACTATCGGTAAAGGTTGAGGTATACCCGTACTCTTAGTTACCTTACCTTACTTTATTTTGATCGGGATTTGAAAAAGGCCCTAAGGCCTGTAGGTCCCGTTCTCATCGAGCTCCTATGTTCCATACTGACTCAATCAGTGTCCGGTGTGTAGTACCGGAAGTGAGCCCAGTGGGCATCGAGCCTAGCCTTGAAAGAGTTAACAGTGGGAGAACAGACGATGTCAGCTGGCAAGCTGTTCCAGTTGTCTACCCTAATGGCGAAGGCTGACCTCCTGACTCTGCCTGATGCTGGGGACTTTCGAATCTTGTATGGGTGTCCTCTTAGTTGTGGCACCATCAGTGGCAAGAGTGAAGTATTTGGCGGGATCCATATCTACACCACTGTGGAACATCTGATAAGTATGAACCATGTCACCACGTCTGCGCCTGAAGTAGAGAGATGGTAACTGCAGGGCTCTCAGCCTCTACGTAGGGCAGGAGGCGTAGGCTGGTCACCATGCGGGTCGCTCTTCTCTGCACCCCCGACTGGAAAAAATACACGCTTTCACCAACATATCCAGCGTAATTCAGCGATTGCGCAGAAAATTTCAGCGCATGTCCAGCGTAATTTCATATAGCAAAAGTTTGGCGCACAGACCCCTGAGATTCCGGTTCCATCCTTCAAGGCCGCACAACTGGGTCCACTGTCCACTGGTACACAACTGGGCTGCTCCTGCCAGGAGCCTCACAACTGACTTCACAATTCAGTTGGGACACTATGGTAAAATTTTATATTTTCAGAAGCTTCCATTTTTGGAAAGTGTGTTCCCATTTATAGAAGTAATTTCCCAAAAAATCCTAAAAGGCGAAAAGTCGGGGGAGCTGGCGAACAGTGCAAGCGGTTTAAAAGCAGCAAGAGACAGAACGACCTTTCCGTGCATAAATGGTCCCTGTGGATCTTGAGGAGGCTGGGGTGAGATGGCTTGAGAAGATGGTCCTGGCCTGGTCCCACTATTAGGCTCTTCGGTCCAGCAAGTTGGGAACCGCTGTTGCAGCTTCCAGGAGCTGATGTCCGCATCTTTGCGTTCATGTCTCCTTTTTCAGAACTCAGCAGACTAGCTAAACATGTAGCCCCCTTGAAAGTTAATACTGTATGAAGGGAGTGGGCCCTGGGGCTAGCAATTAGGTACTGCTAAGGAGAGCCTCTGCCAGACACTTAATTAATTAATTTTCCCATTTTCCAATTTTTTTATAAGCAATTGCGAATTTTGTATCATGCTGCGAAGCGGCACAATATTTTCAGGTTTTTCAATGTGGATAGCTGGATTTTGACTGCTGCAAAGGCAATGTTTACAACTGTACGTCCGACCGTTTTTTTTTGGGGGGGGGGGGGGAAATCATAGTTGTAGGACCTTTGGGGCCCCTTGCCCCCCCCCTGGATCTGCCCCTGATGCTTTGCACTGAAAGACGGTGACATCCTGATGCCGAGGCTGACGCGCGCTGCGAGGCCTTCCACACGCTGACTTCACATTTATATGTGTTAACAGGTGTTGTGCATGCGGCGTAGCACCCAATAAATTTCGGCGCAACGGCCATTGCGCCGAAATTTCGGCGCAACGGCTCCGCCGAGGCGTCCAGCGTAGTGAGTGTATTTTTTCCAGTCGGGTCTGCACCCTCTCGACCAGCTTCTGGTCTGCCCTGGTGAAGGGGCCCCACACAAGATTCCCATACTCCAGGTGAGGTCGCACTAGAGTTGTGTACAGCAGCGGAAGCGTATACTCGTCGATCAAGGCGAAGGAGCGACGTATGACCGCTATTATCTGGGTGGCCTTGGCTACGACTGCCGAAGCGTGCTCTCTGAACTTCAGCTCAGAGTCGATGCGAACCCCCAGGTCCTTCTCTACTTGTGCGACGCTCAGATGGGCTCCCCGCATCGTGTACTGGCAGTTTTGATTTTTACAGCCAATGTGCAGGACCTTGCACTTGCTCTCGTTAAAGGGCAGGTGTCGGACCATCTGACCAGGGCCTCCAGGTTGGCTTGCAAGGAGGAGACGTCACTTGAAGTGGAAACACTGGAATACAGTTTTGTGTCATCAGCAAACATTTTTATGGAAGATTGGACCACTTCAGGCAAATCATTGATAAACATGAGAAAGAGTAGCAGACCGAGAACAGAACCTTGGAGAACACCACTTGCGACGTCAGTCCAGTCTGAGACATGCCCGTTCAGAGCTACTTGCTGTCTCCTTGCTGTCAGAAAGGCCTCAATCCATGAGTAGAGTTTACCACTGACGCCATAGCAGCAAAGTTTGTGGAGCAAACGCTGGTGAGGGACAGAGTCAAAGGCCTTCTGGAAATATAGATACAGTACATCAATAGGGTTGCTACTCTCTAGGACTTTACTCCAGTCATCAAGAACATCGACCAACTGAGTATTACAGGAGCTATTACAGGAGCTAGTTAAGAAGAATATTGTGTACATTTGCCGGTAATAGTTCAGTAATTCACTTCCCCAGTTAATGGTGTTCTTGTCACAGACTGATTATTGATTTGACACTGATTTAATTGATTGGAATCGTTCAATCAAATTTCCTTGAATCAAACAATAATTGATTCACCACCAGATCTTTTGATTCATGAATTGTGATTGAATCAAAACCCGCATCAAATCAAGGCTGATTGAATCAAAAGATTTAACAATTCTTAATGATACAAGTACACTGGTAAATTGTGCAAATACATGTGGTCCCTACTCTGCTTGACCTCAATGACCTCAAGAACACCATAAACTGGGGAGGTGAATTACTGAACTAATACCCATTTGCCTATATTTGCACCCTCAATACAATTATAGGTACCATCAGGTACCTATAAATATAATTATATTGAGATATAGATATATAGTTATATAGTTATATTATAGGTGCCATCTCACCCAGGTAGTGTGGAATATCAATTTATTTTTGATGGTGATGTCATGGATGAGAAATAACTGGACCGGTCACTCAGTGTCGGCGCCTTTGATGTCGGCGACCACACTGGCCGCCTAGCGGTGGAGGCGCGAAGCTTCGACGTCCAGGTGAACTCCCGCCAACCGCATCAAGCCGAACACTCCCCCTCGTTATCTTCCGATCCGATAACCACAGCGAGACGCCCAAGACAGCAATAGAAAGCTCTCAATGAGACGCACCTAAAGCATACGCGAAATGTTCAAATAAGGTCACATGTCAGGTCACAGCCAGGTCAAGGGTAAAAATCGAGGTATTTGAGATGATGGGTCTTACGTTCCCTAGATTGCGACTATTTTCTCTTAGATTGCGAATATTCTCGCACAACGACTATTCTCGCACAACGACTATTCTCGCAAGAATTTATCTGACCAAAACAACTTAACTGCACTTTCAAAAGAAAGCTTCGGACACGAACTATTCGCGTCCTGCCGCCATTCCGAACAATAAACATTCGCCGCTGGGAGCCGGCCACCTGTATGTCGATTTCGTCGCATTTGTCGCTGAGTGGCAGATCCAGGTATTTATCATCCATGGTGCTGTTGCTTACCTAGAATTTGCTTACCTGGAAGTTAAAGAAATATGTGGGGGAGCTAGAATGGCTCATATAAGCTGCCTCCTCTTCTTGTTTGGTGAATATTAACTTGTAGTATTGGTTCTTAAAGGGACTATCCCACCTTAACATTATATTTGAGTTGAGATAGCCATTTTGATGGTTTGGCATTGAAATTAAGTATGGTAGCAGTTAAAACAACCACAATGATCTAATCAAAAAGATATTCGAGTTTTATTTTGACGTCTGTAAAAAATAAGGCCCATGTATATTTGAATAGGGCCTCTAAACCGACAGCGTCGTCTCTTTACCCAACTGGTAATGATGGTCGACTTGTTTTAAGGTCAGCCTTGGAGTATTTTCGTCTTTCATTTCTCGATCCCCGGGTGGTTCGCAATCTAGAGGCTAGCACTATCAGCTGGAGTTGATGTAGCAGTTGGCTGCCAGGGACCGCTAGTGAGCCAGGGTGTTATGACGTCGCAAGCAAATGGTACCAGTTAAATATTTAACGCTAAATATTTATTTATAAATCAATCAATCAATCAATATTTATTGATACCATTTGCTTGCGACGTCATAACGCCCTGGCTCACTAGCGGTCCCTGGCGACCAACTGCTTGCAACAACTCCAGCTGATAGTGCTAGCCAATCTAGACACCGGGTGGTTCGCTTTTTCTGCGCAATAGATGTCGACAAAAAATTGTGCCATACATTTGGCAGCACAAATAATTTCCCTGTTATGGGAGAAAAAATCATATGACGTCACCAACCAAACTTTTCGCTTAAAACTAAAAGTTGAATATCTGCCAAGATAATACATTTTTCAGAAGAAAAAAACGTTCACGAACATGTTCATCTGAACTCGCCTGACATGTAGACATACAATTAAGTGTGATTTGACAACTTTCAAAAAGGTGGGACAGACCCTTTAAATGTCCTGATGGTACAAATGTGTACTACCCAGTTTGGAGGCAGTTTGGAGGCTGTACTACCCAGCGACCATTTGTCAAAAACCCTTGATGAGAAAACATAATTGTGTTGTGTTCTGTATCAGCGCTTCTTTAAATTCAGGGTATTGCATCGAGTTCTGGGCAGACTTGTTATTGATTCGACTCTGATTGAATCGATTAGAATCGTTCAATCAAAATGCATTGAATCAAAGAAGAATCGATTCACCACCGGTGTCGCCACGATGTCCCCTGGTTACATGCGCTGGCGACACTGATGTGGTTTGGTGACTGACTGGGGAAGGCAGGCGTAGGATGTCTGGGTCAGGGTAAGGATGGTGAGGAAAGACGACAGTCGCTGACTGATCACAGCTCCTCGATGGCGAGGGCACTGTGATCCGACAGATCTACCGATACTTCGGCGCCTCGATGGCGAGGGTAGCCGAAGCCGACTGGTCGCACCCTTTGTATGAAAAGAGGCCCCGCCCCCCGCGTCTCGATGGCGAGACCCGAGAAACGAGTTCAACCCTCGATGTCTCGATGGCGAGACACCGTGTGGTCGCCTCCCTCACACACCCCGGAAGAGGGTGGAAAGTGACAAGATCCCAGGAAATAAGGACGGGGTGCAGTCAGTCACCTTGCGCTTGAAGGTTTGCTGCTCCGAACTCACATCCGTCCGTCACTTCTCGTCACCTCCGTCCACTCACCGCACAACACTTGAGTTCTTCACTCAGATATATTGTTACCCGAACCAAACACGGTAGTGAAAACTACCGTGACGACAGAGTGAGTCTGGTCCGCGCCAGACCCCGCGAGACAGTGCCCGACGCATAGCGCGCCGGTCCGACATAACCTCGCCAGTGCCCTGCGGCTCGGGACACCAGCGACCAATCACAGGCACGCACGCCCGCCCTGGCCCAGGTCGGGCCTCGCCCCGGGCGCCACGTGGCCGCTGCGGACGCTACGGCCGCCAAGCGGCCCGGCCGGTAACCCGGCGGGCGCCGCACAGCAGCCGCCGGTGGCAACATCCTCCCCCACCGTGTTGCACAGCAGGGCAACACGCCAACAAACAAGATGCCAACGCACTGCGATACGTTCCTAAGCACGCCCTGTGATTCGTGCTGCGCTACGACACTCTCACAGTAGCCACCAAAATGACGCAAGAAAGTAATTTAATATTGAACACGTCTTCCGATATTAACAACATAACCAGGCCGCTCTTTCCGTGGGAATACACAGCTATTCATGCGACACATCCGGCTACTGTAGCTAACATATAATCTAAGCGGGCTATAAGTCCACAGTGCCACGTCCATCCCACACCACCTCGGCCGGACCAAGCCACCGGAGACCCCAGCCGCACAGGAGCCGGTCACGTGACCGAGTAGGCGCTGCGGCGACTACTGACGGTCCCGGTCTGTCCTCAGGGCTTCCTCCTCCACAGGGCCGCCTCCCCCACAGGGCTGCATCCTCTACAGAGCTGCCTCCTCCACAGGGCCGCCTCCACCACAGGGCCGTCTCCTCTACAGGGCCCCTTCTACAGGGTTGCCTCCACCACAGGGCTGCCTCTTCCACCGGGCCGTCTCCCCCACAGGGCCGCATCCTCTACAGAGCTGCCTCCTCCACAGGGCCGCCTCCTCCACAGGGCTCCCTCCACCACAGGGCTGCCTCTTCCACCGGGCCGTCTCCCCCACAGGGCCGCAACATCCACAGGGCTTCTCCCATCCACTGAGCTGTCTCAGTCTCCTCCACAGGGCTGTCTAAGCCTCACAGGGCTGCCACAGCCTTCTCCACAAGGCTGTCACAGCATCCTCCACAGGACTGTCATAGCCTCCTCCACAGGGGTAGTCGTAGCCGTATCTTTGGACGTGTCTGGTGCCGTAGTCTCCGTCGTAGCCTCCGTAGCCCCCGCCGTGTCCTCCGACGTGGGTGTGGGTTCCATAGTCGCCGCACCATTGGGTATGGCCGTAGCCGACGTAGGACGGGTATCCACCATAACCTCCGTAGCTGACGTAGCCTCCGTGGCCGCCGCTGTAGCCTCCATGGCAACCGCCGTAGCCTCTGTGGCTGCCACCGTAGCTATAGCCGTTAATGATGCTTCTGTAGACCTCCATTCCTGAACCAGTTCCTTGATACTTTCCTCTTCAGATGACTGACGACGCACAAACATGACCTGTCGCATCGTGCTCGGCACCAGAGTCGATATGGCACCCGTCAGAGTCCAACCAACGTCGGTCCTCACTGCCACTGGCTGACCAGGGCCTCCCACTCTGACCTCCCGTTGCACCACGGCTTCCAGGATGTTGGCTCCGAGAAGAAGCTCAACTCGCGCGCCATTGTACTGTGGCAGGTCTAAATCCTGAAGATGTTTCCAGCTGTGAATCCGTCGACTGCTCACACTGGGTGCTACCACGTTGAGCTTCGGAACGGACCACACCTCCGGTACCACGATGCGTCCTTCTTTGGTGGCTGCGCCGAGGGCGCTGACTGTCAGTTGGACCCGAAGAGACGACTGCCTTGGGCTGCTTCCTTCAATGTTCTGAAGTCGCAGATTCTCTCGTTTGCCATGAACCCCAATCTCTTCCAGCACGTCTTGGCAGCAGAGGGACGTCTGAGCTCCTGAGTCCAGCATGGCGACTACATCTTTATCACCTTTCGGGCCGTGGATCCGCACTGTTACCAGCTGCAGCAGCGTGTCTGTGGCTTCCGTCAGAGCCACACCGACGATGGGGCTTCCCTCTCGCACCTGATACTCCGGTTCGGCTCTGTGTTCTTCTCTGTTGGCTGAGGCACTTCTGTCCACATGGAGAAGTCTGTGATGGGTCGCCTTGCATCCGTTCAAATTGCAACGCCTGGCAGATCTGCATGCCCTCATGAAATGCCCCTTGCGCAGACACGCCCAACAGAGCCGTTCTGAGCTCACCACCGTCAGCCTCTCTTCACGGGTCTTTGCCTTGAACTCTGAGCAGTCTTGCACCTTGTGCTCGTTCTGGCAGACGATGCATGCCGGTTGTCTTCGGTTTTCCTCCTGGGAAGACGTTGCCGACGTGGTTAGAGTCGTTCGGCGCGCGGAGACAACTTCTCTTGGGTATGTGGTCATCTTCTTTCTGTCTGAGTCGCGGTTTTGGGAGGCGGCGTGTCTCAGAATTCTAACCTCAGTCTTCAGCCACTCACTGAAGGTTTCCAGACTGGGCCGGCTTGGTTGACCCTTGTCTTCTTCCCGGCCCCACTGGAAGATCAGCTCCGCCGGCAGCTTGGAGGCGACTCGGCGGAGGTTCTCACTCGCCACCAAGTCGCCTTGATACCCAAGGGTGCGCAGCGTCATGACGGCGTTACTGATGGCTGAGCTGAACCTCTCCATGGACGCCAGATTGCCGATGGATGGTGCCGGGGCTGAGAACATGGAGTTTAGGTACGCCTGGCTGACGTCATCTTCTCGACCGAAGCGCTCGTAAAGCGTCGCCAAAGCCTGCTGGTACATTCTACCGTCGAATAGGAATCCCTCGATGGCTTGATGGGCGGCTCCCTCCACTGCCTGCTGAAGATGCGTCATCCGCTCGGTATCTGAAAGCGACGCCTGGTCGTGAACCAGCGCCCTAAACAGGCCTATCCAGCGAGGCCACTCCCCCGGATCCCCTGCAAACCGGGGCAAGCTGAGGCGCAGAATGCTCTTGGCGAAGGCTGACGACCCCGTTGAGCGCGACTCCTGACGATCGCTTCTGTCTGATTTCCAGGTGCTTGGGTTCAAGGTCGTATCACCCTTGAGCGGCACATCTCTGTCGTGCTTGGTGGCGTTCCTTGCCCCGTCGTCGGCCAACGATTGCACGTCGTTGGGTTCTTCGCGGGCAAACGGACCTGTCACATGTGGTGTACCATCAGCATGCCGATCTAGCCCGATGCTCTGTGCGCTTGGCTGAACCGGGATGTCGCAGCCCTCTGTCGGGACTTCAGCGTTCCTGCCGGTACCTCCGTCAGCTGACCTGATTCTCTCTGCCATAGAATCAGCAGATACCTGAAAGTCGTTGCGGCGATCCCAGTTCAGCTCGTCTTCAGCGGCGTGGTAAAGACGCACCTTTCGGGCCGCCCGTTCTCGAGCCTCTTGGGCCACCTTAAGCTGCAACGCACGGTCGCGCTCCTCCAGTTCCCACTGCTCCTTTTGTTGACGCTCCTCGGTCTGCAGATGATCCAACTTGTTGCGGCGACTTTCTTCGAGCTGCGCTCTGACGTCGCGCAATTTGCTTTCCGCATCATCCTACTCCACCGCGGCTTCCCTGGACCGAACTGAGACGGCTGTCCCCGCTGAAGTGCGTGACATTGCGCGGCTAGGGCCTTGACGGGAAGCGGCGACCGACGAGCGGGCCTCGTCTAGCTCTTGGAGGTACTGTTGCACCTTTCTACGTACTAGAGATTCCTCTTCTTCTAGACGATCTGCGTACCCTTGTGTTTCCTCGATGTCCTCATCTTCTATCAGTCCTTCGTACAGCTGGTGAATCTTCCTCAATTCTGCAAAGGCTTCCTTTAACCGCAGATTGACTTCCTCGATGCTGTCGCGACTTGCTTGGCTGGATATCTCCTCCTCCAAAGCCTTGCGGATCCGGGTTACGGCTGCCCTCCTGCAGCCACGCTGCCGACGCAGACCAGATAGTTCTTTGCCTCTGGCGACACGCGGAGCTTCATCCATAGCAGGATCTACCGGTTTCGCGTCGCGTTCCTCTTGCTTCTCCATCTCCATCTTTCCTCTTGATACCACTGGCCGTTATCCGGTCCGGGAGACCAAAAATGTCGCCACGCTGTCCTCTGGTTACATGCGCTGGCGACACTGATGTGGCTTGATGACTGACTGGGGAAGGCAGGAGTCGGATGTCTGGGTCAGGGTAAGGATGGTGAGGAAAGACGACAGTCGCTGACTGATCACAGCTCCTCGATGGCGAGGGTACTGTGATCCGACAGATCTACCGATACTTCGGCGCCTCGATGGCGAGGGTAGCCGAAGCCGACTGTTCGCACCCTTGTATGAAAAGAGGCCCCGCCCCCCGCGTCTCGATGGCGAGACCCGAGAAACGAGTTCAACCCTCGATGTCTCGATGGCGAGACACCGTGGCCGCCTCCCTCACACACTCCGGATGAGGGTGGAAAATGACAAGATGCCAGGAAATAAGGACGGGGTGCAGTCAGTCACCTTGCGCTTGAAGGTTTGCTGCTCCGAACTCACATCCGTCCGTCACTTCTCGTCACCTCCGTCCACTCACCGCACAACACTTGAGTTCTTCACTCAGATATATTGTTACCCGAACCAAACACGGTAGTGAAAACTACCGTGACGACAGAGTGAGTCTGGTCCGCGCCAGACCCCGCGAGACAGTGCCCGACGCATAGCGCGCCGGTCCGACATAACCTCGCCAGTGCCCCGCGGCTCGGGACACCAGCGACCAATCACAGGCACGCACGCCCGCCCTGGTCCAGGTCGGGCCTCGCCCCGGGCGCCACGTGGCCGCTGCGGACGCTACGGCCGCCAAGCGGCCCGGCCGGTAACCCGGCGGGCGCCGCACAGCAGCCGCCGGTGGCAACAACCGGATTTGGTTTATTCATGAATTATGATTGAATCAAAACCCGCATAGAAACAGCTGACTGAATCAAAAAGGGTGCAAAGCTATTTCAATGGTGAGTGAAACGTGATTTGATGAAGCAAAAATATATTCTTTGAGTCGGAAAGAATCATTTTTCAAAATGGTTATCCATGAATCAAGCGGTGACTGAATTTAATCATTACCGATCGGGCGCGAAGCGCCCGTGAGGTTCCTAGTTAACTTACTAGACACATTTACATTTGACCCGGCCCGACCCGGCCATACAGACGCTTTTCGGAAGCTAATAACTTTGCAACCACTGCTCCGATTGGTATCGGGTTTTCACAATTGGATAGGACCACCAAATCAATTTTGATTTTGTTACGGTGCGTTCTGATAGGGGTGGTACCACAGCGCGTGGCACCCGCAAACGTCGACATGAACACAAATCATTCTTGATTAAAAATGGCTTGATGTATCTAAGCATTCGTTTTTATACGCTGAAGCATGCAGCGCTCAGGACGTACTCCCTTTTGGCGGATTCGAGAAAGGAGATCATGTACAATTTAATAAAACTTAATTGTTATGTTGGCGTGCATGGAGGCCCGGCAATTTTTATGGAGGACTAAAAGGACTAAAAGGACTACCACGTGTGCTACCGTACCGTTTCATATTTCAAACCTGTTTTAGCTTTACCAGTGCGCGCCCGCTCGGTCATCGCCCAAAAAGGCGTTTTACTGGTTCATATTCCAAAATGAATCGTGATTGAATCCTTCCAAAAAAGGTGAATCAATGACCAGTCTGGGTCTGGGGTCATTTGCTGATTTACCTAGTTAAGAAAATTGTCCTGAATCTTGTCATGTTTATACACATCATGAGGTAGCTCCGTGAAACACGGCTATTCTGCACCTCGAGTCATAAAAGCATAAGCAGCGAACAATCTGGAGTCAGGCATTCACAGCAGGCGCACGATGTCACATTGTGTCACAGTATTTATGTATAGACAATCAGTCATCGTCACCAAACTGACTTCTTAAGAGCCATCTTCGCACCTCGCCTTTGAAAAGTGAGGGCTGCATATCACGCATGGCTGCTGGCAGGCCGTTGAATTTGATCACGATAGAGTATAAAAACCTGCGCTTTCCAGACTCAGATCTTATCTGAGGGGTCACAAGCTGATCCGACTGCCTAGTGGAGCGATGGTGAATGTCGTGTCTGGTGATAAGACCATGGGCAAGTGTCTCTGGCTCAGATATACACCGGATCTTGTTCAGAAGTGTGAGGCCGTGATACAAAAACATATTCTCGGCTGTGAGCCATTTAAGCTCCCGTAGCACGTCACTGATGTGGTCGTACTTTCTGCGACCGGAGATGACTCGAGCTCCAAAGTTGAGTATTCGCTGAAGGCGACATAGCTGAGTTTTGTTGGTAGCTCCGTAGACGGTCACACAGTAGCGTATCAGGGAAATCACCAGCCCTTCCACAAGTCGGATCACAGTGGGCTGTGGCAGGCAATGACGACTGTGGCTGAGGCCACACAGTGTACCGGTACATCGTCGTACTAGGTCATCGATGTGAGCCGAGAACGTCATTCTCTGATCAAACACGACACCCAGATTCCGCACAGTGGGAGAACCGACGACAGTGGTTCCCATGAAATTGATGCTGACGGCCGGGAGCCGCTGAACGTTTTGACGAGAGCCGAGAACTATAAGCTGTGTTTTCTCTGCGTTAATTTTTAGCCCATTTTTGCCAAACCATCGGGAAAGCTGTAGAAGAGTTTGCTCCATTGAAGTTACAAGGGAACCAACATCGCCAGGCCTCCCAGAGATCAGAACCTGGGTGTCATCCGCATATTGCACAATGTCCGCATCGTTCGCATACAGAGGTAGGTCATTGGCATAAATCGAGTACAACAGGGGTCCCAACGCTGAGCCCTGGTAGGTGCCGATGGGGTTCTGCAGCGGCCGAGAGGTAACACGCTCGCCAGATGGCGTTCGAATACGCACTTGTTGGTAGTGATCGGCCAGATAGCTATTAAACCATCGCTCGTCTACACCGTAAAGACGCAGCTTGCTAAGAAGACGATCGTGCGGGATAACATCAAAACATTTCGACAAATCCAAAAGACAGAGAAGAGTGACGTAACTGTGGTCCATTGCAGTAAACACTTTGTCAGTTACGGTAAGCAGTGCAGTGTCGGTGGAATGGTTCAGTCTAAAACCATGCTGACTAGGAGAAAACAGATGATGCGATGAAAAGTAATAAAAAAAGCTGCTCGTACACGACTCGTTCAGTGATCTTAGCGATAGTCGGTAAAATCGAAATGGGTCGGTAGTTAGAGGTTTTTGTTGATTTTGAGGATTTCTGAATAGGATGAACGATTGTCAATTTCCAAGATCTAGGGACGTGACCGGAGACCGGAGACGGAGACATGCCTTTTGAGAAATGTGTAGGCTATCAGTTATCCGTGTAACAATCTTCTAATGTTGTAAGATGACAGTTGGGCAAACTGCGTGGAGCAGATAAAAAATAAAGCGATCAAGCTCTAATAAATTGATCGGAATGGGCGGAACAATGCCCATATAAGGACATTTGATCTAAATTTAGATCAGTTTTGGTGCATTCTCACTTTGAAACATGTCATAACCACAGAAGAAAGGCACATAACCACAATGTTTTTCTTCCAAGATAAAGCACATGAATAACTTATCAATAATTTGTTGTCCTTGGAACCTGTGCAATCTTACTTTGGCTTGTTTGAAAGCAAATGGAGTCTATTTGGATTAGCCAGTGTATTCTAAATTTGAATTAGCCAGCTGTTTGCACGATCTATAAATGGATCGTTGCCAGAATTTGATGCTGTGCAAAATCAATATTTAGATCGCAGTATACAAATGAATGAAAGCCAAAGGAAAGTTAACTTTTCATAGTTCGCTTTTCACGTTCTGAGAACAGTTCAATATTTTGTCTTGGTGCTCTTGTGGTTCTGACCTGAATTCATCACTTGGTAACTCTGATATTTACATTTTAAGTTAGGTCTGCAACTTGTAAGCATGCCCTAATATAAACATAAACAATATATTTATTGACTGATCTATTCTTGATCTGCTCCCCGCAGTTTGCCCAACTGATGAAGCTTCTTAAAGAGAATAGTGCACCTTGGGAAAAGTGCGTGGAATGATGGAAAAGAGTGTCCTGATTACGGTTCTGGCATTCGTTTTTGCGAGAGAAAAAAAGTACCAATTTGTCATAATTGGAAAAATATTGATATTAATACATGTGACGTCACAATACTCTTGCGCCACCAAAACGAGTTGTGACGTCATACCGGCAAAAGTCTATCCTTGAATCAGAATATGTAAGCAACACTAACAACCTCGTTCGCTGGGTCGCCCCTCGCGAGTATATTGGTCGCTATTAAAAATGTGTGATTTGTGAATGTTTACACTATGGCCTTGTATGAGTGGAGTTGGAGTGGCGTTGCATGAACACATACCCATAATGTTCACGTCCATAAATAAATGTGATATGCCTACCCATAAATGTAGTTATATGTGTGTTCATCGGTGTGTGGTGGATGTAAATAAATTTGTGGATGTGCAGTGAATGCAGTTAATATTGCAGCTACCGGTACGAGCCACCCATCAAAAGATGTTCATTTTCAAGACGAGTGTCGGTATTATTTTAAATTGTAAATCCAATGAAAATTGACAAAGTTATAGCCAATAATATTTTGAGGTAAGCGCCAATTCAACGTAAACAAAAAACGAACTTTGTCCAAATTTAATCGACATATTGCATGAACACCGACCAGCCACCCATAACAAAAATGTGTCTTTTCATGATGCAACTATTGGTAATTTGTAATTGGAAATCGGTTTCAAATTGACAAAGTTGATACGTTTCGGTGGCGGTCGGTTGAAATAGCGAAAACGAAGTGTGCTAGAAATCACAGTGGAGTAGTGATGACGTATGCGAAACGTCACGAGATTTGTCCCTTCAAAATAGCTCCCAACAGCTCCAACGGTTTTTGCAGTGAAACTCAGCAACTAGGTCGTTTTGGAAGGAAACATTTCAGGTTTGGAGATTTCTCAGTACTCCCGACAATCTGGCTATCTCAGTTAAAAGCTAATGCTAAAGGTGTACTATTCCCTTTAAGTCAGTCTTATGACTGCAGATGCAGACTGAGGCAGATGAGCCTAAGTTAGGGATCAGTTTTGTTGTCCTCATTTGTACTTATTCTAGTTTGATGATATGCTTCTATAGTTGTAAAGACCAGGCCTGCACTGCGTATTCCATTCAAGGCCATACAAGGGTCTTGTAAAGAGCTGGGAGAGTGTTAGCCCAGACAGGTCCAGGCAGGTGAAGGTGGAGGAAGGTTTCTTCAAAGAGTAACAAGGATGGTTACTCTTTGTTTGTGGTTCTCTAGGAAACTTCCTATCCAAGTCTTACTTCTCCTATTCCTTCTGCTTCAACCCTAGTCAGGAGATGGTTGTGTGGAACAGTGTAAAATGTCTTTATGTAGTCAAGATAAGTCACATCCACACAGTCTCTCTCATCCAGTATATATTCGAGATTGCTGAAGTATGCAATTAGTTGGGTCAGACAAGACACTGCTTCTAAAGCCATGTTGATGCTGAGTGAAATACTTAGTAAATTGTTGACAATTAGTAGCAGTCCTTATTAGTAGTAGCTGCATCTCTATCATCTTTCTGCAGCAATATTTTTTTTACAAGGAACTTTTTTTCCCTTTTTTTAGAATGACAAATTGTTTTATTTTTATTTAGAATGTACAAAGTTCAGTGACCTCTCTTGGCCTACAACATATTTGCCCGAGTGCAAATATGATGAAATGGTGCAGAAAGAAAATCAAATTATCTTTCATGTTTGCTATCAGTGCACACCAGCCCTTTTAGTTATTGAGACAGAGATGGTTTTGTAGAGGACACCATCCTCCATGTATGGCCAGTGCCCCCTCGGCCTCGTCGGTGTGCGTGGTAACTTGGTTTCCGGCCCAACAAGGATGTTTCACTGGTTATTTCAACTTGACTCAATGTCAAAGGTCATGTGATATGGATATCGTATCCCATCTGCCATTTAAACATTTAATAGCCAAACTGGTTAATCACCCAAAAGTGCCATGTTTGACGATGTGTGTGTTGTGCCCATGTTCAGGCTGCAGCCCTGTGTCCACCAGTGTGAAGACTGAAGCCATGTCGGCCGGCGCGGGCGCCGTCAGCGAGGAGCGCGAGCAGGTGCTGGACGTGCCGCCGCACTACTTCCCCGGCGCCTGCTTCGTCTGCAAGGCCACGCCTGCGGCCGGCGGCGGCAGCCTCAGCCGCTGCGCCAACTGCCGTATGATCAAATACTGCAGCAAGGAGCACCAGAAGATAGACTGGCCTGTCCACAAGACCATCTGTAAAAAGTCAGAGTCTATGGCTATGGGAGGATATTTGACAAGTGGGGATGGTATCGCAATGCATTTCCTGCATTCTGCTAATAGTGGCTTAGGATTTAAGTGAACAAGTTATGAATTTGTATTCACATTTTATGAAAAGGAATGTTGAACTTGTCTTTTCTATGACTGAAACTGCAGCTTACTGCCGAACTGATAGCAGATGATGTGTTCTCATGCATATTCATCCTCGAGCCTTCTTCTAGACTCTCCACGCCTGTGCTTTCCTCTGCGTGTGTCTATCTTCCCCACCAATGTGTACCTGTCTGTCGGAGCTCACATCTCCATCTCCCCGTGTACGGCAGGCTGCGCAACGACGACGGCAGCTCGGTGCTGGTCGACGGTGGCGACTGTCTGTCTGATCTCACATTTCCATCTCCCCGTGTACGGCAGGCTGCGCAACGACGACGGCAGCTCGGTGCTGGTCGACGGTGGCGGTATTGTCGACAGTGCCGCCTGGCTGCGACACCGCGCCAGCCAGACGCTCGCCCTGCGTCTCATGCTCGGCCGCGACCTGCGCCAGCACGAGAAGGAGATGCTCTTCTTCCCGCCCGTCTGCGAGGTGTGCCACAAGTTCCGGCCTGCGGAGCAGACGGAATGCGAGCGCTGCCATTCGGCGTTTTATTGTGATGCGGAGCATGTGGAGCAAGACGCCGAGCGCCACGGCCTCTGGTGTCAGCAACTGCGTCTGGCGCTGGCCTGCGATCGCTACGAAGCTCTCAACGGCATAGCCGACCCGCCGATCCTCCCGGATGTCGACGAAACGTTCCAGGAGCTGCCAGCGGACATCGAGACGATGTTGAGTGGCCAGATCCTGGCTGAGAAGGAGTCCGTCCCAGAGGGCGCGTATGTGGACCCGGTGCTGATCGCGTTCCTCACGGAGAGGCTCAGCTTTCCACTGACGGTGTTGTACGCGTTGCTTAAGGCTCCCGGAGACCGTCCAATCAGTGAGCGCGAGACTCTCACCGTGCACGTGGTCGGCGCGCAGATGTTAGTCGAATGCCTCGGCATCATCAAGTGGGAGTACTTGGTGCACCGCCTGCCGCGTCTGCGCGCGATTCGCCTCGTGTTCGTCGGGCCGGAGTTGTTCCGCGGTTGCGGCCAGGACATGGTCGGTGCCGTGGAGGACTCTGGCGCCACGCGGTGCGACGACTGCACGCGCCGGCAGCGGTCGGTCGTGCACGAGATGCGTCCGGTGACCTACCACGCCTACTGCCGCGGCGAGCACTGGACGCGGCCCGACGCGGTCGTCGCCTTCAACTCGGGGATCCACGAGTTCGCCGAGCGCGAGGACGACACGTGGCGCGAGTCGCTGCCGTTCCTGGTGCGCCACGAGCACGTGCCGCTCATCCTGACGGCTTACACGCGGACCGAGCTGCGGAAGGACCTGGACGAGTTGGAGAAGGCTGTGCCGGGGCTGAACGTGGTTCTGCCGGCCGATAAGAACCCGTTTGGCAGCACCAAGCCAGTGAGGGATATGTGTCGGGAGGATGATTGTGATGTGTTCTTCCTCAACCAGTTCATGACCGTGGTGGATGGGGACGGCAGCGGGGACGCTTCGTCATGTCAGTGAGCCCCCACAGGCGGTGGGACGGCGGCGCTAGGCGAGGCGTCGTGGGACGGCAGCGGGGACGCTTCGTCATGTCAGTGAGCCCCCACAGGCGGTGGGACGGCGGCGCTAGGCGAGGCGTCGTGGGACGGCGAGGGCGGAGAGATGTCGGGGAACATCTGCAGGGGTAGGAGACATCGTTAGGACATCTTCGTGAGAGGGGAGAGTCGAGGGGTGCCCGAGGCGCCGTCGATGGTGTTCGTGATTTGTGGACGGACACTGTGTAGGTTGTGGTGATTGAGCAGGTTGTCTATGCGGCTGGAGAGGCTTGTCTGCGTTCTGGTGGGGTCCGACTGGTTAAAGAGATGGCAGATTGTTGCCAAGCGGAAACTTCCTCCGCGAGTTTCTACCCGTACGTGTGGTGACGCGTGTCTGTGCGGACTGTGAACTGTTATGTTGGTAGATTGTCTGTGCGGACTGTGAACTGTTATGTTGGTAGGTGTCGACGTTGGCTGCAAGACGGGAGAGAACCCTCCTGGTAACTGGTATGATTTGGAACGCGCCTGGCTTTGGGCAGTGGCCACTGTATAGTGTACCTATATTATGGGAAATGTGTACCCAGCCTCATAGCCATTTCATTAACTGCCATGCGAAATTTGCATTTAAGTTATCCAACTTGTTGGTGTGTTATTGTTGATGTAGAACGCTGGCGTCCCTGCTAGCTGTGGTCGTGTCCTGCTAGGCCCAACTCCACTAATTTCTCTTTGGTGTGAGCAGCGCGTATGTTGCGGCTTAGTTCCGCGGTGTGGTCTCCGGTGCTGCCACCTACACTGCGGCAGAGGGCGCTGCGATGGCCCGTGTAAATGTGTGAAGTCGCGCTGACCGTGTCAGTCTTGGCGGTTCTGATGTTCTCTTGCTGAATACTGTCGTATGGCCTGTGAGGTTTTGAGTTCGAACCCCAGCGCACGTAGTTTTTCGCTACCCATCCGCTTCTGTTGTGGTGCGGAGCCGTTCCCATGCTTTGGAATGCGTCAATGTCGAAACCGAAAACCCGGTGTGTAGTTGTCCCGCGCTGCATGGCTCCGGGGGATGGTGAACAGTGTTCTGTCGGATGCGTGTCATTCAGTTGATGGCGTCACATGCTTCGTGCCTCACTCACTGAGTGAGCTCTACCTGTCTTATGTGGGTGCGCCACAGTTGGTGAATGCTTGGAATACGATCTCCTTCGATCTTCCACGATCTCGCGCTTACATATGCCTACGCTTGGTTCGGCTCGACAGAGGACCTGGGCGAATGAGGCTACTAAAATGGCTCGCCTCTGTACTTCCGTATTGTGTCTTGTGTTCCCAGACTGTGTTAACAAATATTGTGCTAAACATTGAAAGATGTTTTGGAGAAAAAAATGCATGCAATATGGATGTTTCTTGGCGCTGTCCTTTCTGAGACGTGGAAGTAGAGCAAATGGAAAAGACGCAAGGTTCAGCTTAAATTAAATATATATATATATATATATATATATATATATATATATATATATATATATATATATATATATATATATATATATATATATATATATATATATATATACATATATAACTCGCCAACGGCTGAACTGATTGATGCCTCCTGAACCAGAATGCATTTCGGAGTAGATGTCTATACTTTTCAGCGTGTGGACTCATGATTAAACGTTTTAGCTGTCCGCTACAATTTCTTACTAACGCCGCCGGAGAGGCCAAGGATTTAAACTGTTTCTTGGGTATCGTTTCTTATTTTAAAGTTGCTTCACTGAATTTTGTTCTTATGACTTTGTAATTTGCCACTGATTTATTTTGATTGAACTGTTCTACGCTAGGCTTGCTCGTTAAAATCGTTAAAATATCGGTTTGCCTTGAATATATTTGGAATGTTTTTCTGAAGCACGTTTGTTTAAAAATAAGTTATGAATGCACAAACAAGCGAAATCCAATGACTGTTTGGAATTGTGTCGCACTTCTCGGCATTTAACTCCTCAAATCAAGTAAATGCGATACCTCCTTCACCGGCCACACAGTAAACTGGAAAGTGTATATCATCAGCTGTTTAGCTGAAGCGAACGACCGAGCTGTCGCACTGCTCCAGCGTTATATACGCTGTGTCCCCTGTGAAACTATGTGACACATGTTGGCTAGCATATACTGGATTTCATATATTTTCCCATACGGTAAATTGACCGGAGTTGAGTTACTCGCTCGTTGCTCACGTCATGACTCATGAGCCCGTCACACCGAGTGCATCACCCCGCTGTTGCCGTGAGCCCGTCCGTGCCGTGAGCGCGAGCTCCGCCGAGTGGTAACACTGATCGCCCTTGGACTCTGGACTTGGGCCGGACAGACAGCGCGGGCGGCGGTCGCTGACCTGTGTTCTGTGTGCGCTCGCTGTCTCGCTTCAGTGTGCCTGTGGAGACCGGCGGAGTGGGCGCAGACCTGGGCCGGCCGAGCCGACAGCTCTGCTGCGCAGTCTGCCTGTGGCCTGGCTGATTGACTGAGAGGCGGGACAGGTCAACAGTTTCCGCGGCGGTGGCTCGTGCGGTTCACACGGCCAGACAGCTGCGGTGCTGTCAGATACGGTGTCCCGGGGGTCTCGTCACGGCCCAGCAGCGGGCCAGCAGCTGATCAGTTGCGAACTGGCAGCGGACCATCACCGAACCAGCACTGAGCCGCATCAGAAACCTTAGACACTGTCTGTGAGAGCCTCGCAGAGACCGTGAGAGACAGAACTCGCAGCCATGGCAGCGACGGTTCAGCAGGATCAAACATCTCTTCCGGAAGGCCAGACTATCATCACAGAGGACCATACTGATGTCCAGGAATGCCAGAGAGCCCTGGCGGACGGGCGGACCGCGCCGCAGAAGATTCAACTGAAGGAGGGCACGATGCTGCGTCGCCTCGGGCGGCAGGAGGCCGGCTGGCACGCGCTATTCAAGGGAGCCGACGGCGCCAGCCTGCTGCAGTACTCTCTGGTGGTGGACTCCAAGCAGCAGCTGAAGCCAGAGATGGTGCAACTCGCGCTGGAGGCGCTGCAGAGGTCAGTAGGGGTGAGAGTGCATAGGTCAGTCGGGGTCAGCGTGCAGAGGTCAGTCGGGGTCAGCACGCAGAGGTCAGTCGGGGTCAGCACGCAGAGGTCAGTCGGGGTCAGCGTGCAGAGGTCAGTCGGGGTCAGCGTGCAGCTGGGTCAGCCGGGTCAGCGCGCCTCAGCAGAGGTCAGTCGGGTCAGCGGCACTGCAGACAAATTGTGACAGTCAAATGCTTCAGCGAAAGCAGGTACTAGTGTGGAAACCGCAATACCTAACTGACCATTGATATTTTGTACATTTTGTATTGTTCTTTGGTACTGCTTTAAAATCCATTGCTTCGTGGTAGGGTTAGCCGGGATGAAGTATCTGGGATTAGGAGTGTAGCATACAAATTAAAAGTCTGTTTGATTAGCGCGTTTTCAAAACATTCATTTTCGAACTTCCTTCGAGAAACAACAGCATTAAGTAAATAACGTTATATGTTGATGGTAATGACTAATGAGTCATGCCGCCTTTCTGTACATTTATCCCGGAGAGAGATTGTAAACGATTGCGACCCTGCGCCCAGAGGTCTATTTTTCGGTAACTTGGGTAGCGAGCGTTGGCGACAGATTTTTGTCAGTGAAGCGACACATATTGGGCTTTGGGGAAGTTTATGCCGTTGTCGGAGGATCAGAACCCGGCCGAACCGAGCAAGAGAGTGGACCTTGTTCGTTACACTTGGTTGTGCGTCCCATTCTTTGTGAGAACCCCATTCTTTGGCACACACAATACAACACATAAGGTATGCTTGCAAACAAAAATATCAACGAGCGGTTTTCTGGATCGTACAGACTTATGGGCATAGTTAATTAGCAGCCGCGTTTCTATGGGACGATCGGTTTTTCGCTGCCGGTATGCTTATTTCGGTTTCCCGCACTCGAATTGCCACCGGCTAGCGTAAAACCGGACATAAATCAGTCAAATATATATATATATATATATATATATATATATATATATATATATATATATATATATATATATATATATATATATATATATATATATATATATATATATATATATAGATAGATAGATAGATAGATAGATAGATAGATAGATAGATATAGATAGATAGATAGATAGATAGATAGATAGATAGAGATAGAGATAGAGATAGAGATAGAGATAGAGATAGAGATAGAGATAGAGATAGAGATAGAGATAGAGATAGAGATAGAGATAGAGATAGAGATAGAGTAGAGATAGAGATAGAGATAGAGATAGAGATAGAGATAGAGATAGAGATAGAGATAGAGATAGAGATAGAGATAGAGATAGAGATAGAGATAGA
>JAXIVJ010014987.1:10000-32874 GCA_036785665.1 Chirona hameri
AGAACAGCCTGCCAGCAGACTGAAAGACAAGATAGAGAGTTTTGAAAATAAATGGAGAACATTAAAGGTTATCCTCTCGTAATTGGTAAATTATTAAATGCGTTACGCACTCGTGGCTGACGGCAATGCACATGAACACACGCACACGCACACGCACACGCACACGCACACGCCTCATTTGCACATGTACTGGACTGCGATGTAAGCGAGAAGTTTATTGTCTAGACAGGCTAAAGTGGTGTGTGCCAGAGTGAGGAGATGTGATCCGAAGCGAGACGGCTGTACGATGTATGATCATGTGAGTGCGACGATGTGTAATGCAATCTGTATTGATGTTTTTTTTAAATAAAATAAATTAGCCCTTCGGTGGGACAAAAGGGAAAAAAATCCGCTTCCTAGCCCCGCCCTGCATCCGCCTAGGACGCGTGCTCCGTCCCTCTCCCTCGGCGTGCTCCGTCCCTCTCCCTCGGCGTGCTCCGTCCCTCTCCATCGGCGTGCTCCGTCCCTCTCCCTCGGCGTGCTCCGTCCCTCTCCCTCGGCGTGCTCCGTCCCTCTCCCTCGGCGTGCTCCGTCCCTCTCCCTCGGCGTGCTCCGTCCCTCTCCCTCGGCGTGCTCCGTCCCTCTCCCTCGGCGTGCTCCGTCCCTCTCCCTCGGCGTGCTCCGTCCCTCTCCCTCGGCGTGCTCCGTCCCTCTCCCTCGGCGTGCTCCGTCCCTCTCCCTCGGCGTGCTCCGTCCGTCTCCCTCGGCGTGCTCCGTCCGTCTCCCTCGGCGTGCTCCGTCCCTCTCCCTCGGCGTGCTCCGTCCCTCTCCCTCGGTGTGCTCCGTCCCTCTCCCTCGGTGTGCTCCGTCCCTCTCCCTCGGCCGGGGCGCGGCGCGGTGGGCAGAGGGTCCGGCGCCGCCGTTTCCGCCACCGCCGCGGGCAGACGCCCCACCACTCTCGCCGCGGAACGCGCGCGTTGTGTAAGTAGCTGACCCAGTAATCGCTCGCCAATTGTTCCTTCGACATGTGTTGCACGCCCGATGCGGGAGCCACGCCCCTCGCGCGGGGTCTGGTATAAATGGAGGTAGTGTTGGGGAGACGTCACATCAGTCTGGAGAGGGACAGAGAGAGGGCAGCAGTCCAGATCAGTGGCAAATATGAAGGTGGGCACATTTGGCTTGGAACTAATATTTTAGTTTGGTTTTGGGTAGACTGAGATGTGATAGTGGGATTTGTTATGGCATTGCAGCTTTATAAGCGTTGCAGATTGTGTGCTCAGTGCTCACTATAATTCGACTACGCTTTACTAATATGTAGTCCGTAAGAGACTCGGGTGTCATTCTGGGTCGTAGTGGCATCAGTTTTTTTTATACTCACTGTAAAAATTAAATAAAGCTATAATGTGCGATATATAGCAAACCCTGAAGCATTCGAACCCACTCAGCGTTAATTTTACTGTTTGAAAAGTTGTTATTTCCCTTATTTGATGACCTTCTACCAATACTGAATACATCTGTCCGTTTTCCAGGTTTTCGTCGTGATGGCCGTCCTGGCCACTGCAGCCGCGCAATACCAGTCGCCCCAGCCTCAATACGAACAGCATCAGCCGCAGTACCAGGAGCCTCAGCCGCAGCCGCAGTATCAGGAGCCTCAGCCGCAGCCCCAGTACCAGGATCCTCAGCCGCAGCCCCAGTACCAGGAGCCTCAGCCGCAGTATCAGGAGCCTCAGCAGCAGCCCCAGTACCAGGAGCCTCAGCCCCAATATCAGGAGCCTCAGCCACAGTATCAGGAGCCTCAGCCGCAGTATCAGGCGCCTCAGCCTCAGCCGCAGTATCAGGAGCCTGAGCTGCAGCCGCAGTTCCAGCAGCCCAAGCCTCAGCCCCAGTATAAGGAACCGGAGCCGCAGCCTCAGTATAATGAGCCTGAGCCCCAGCTGCAGTACCAGCCTCAGCCCCAGCCCCAGCCCCAGCACCAGCGTCCTAAGCCCGCCCCTCAGCCCCAGTATCAGGAGCCCAAGTCCGCCTCGCAGCCCCAGCCCCAGTACTTTCGCCCGGCACCTGAGTACTCCGCCGTCGAGTACGAGCCGGCCCAGTACCAGTACGAGTACGCGGTGCGTGACGAGTACTCTGGCTCGCAGTACAGCGCGCAGGAGAGCCGTGACGGCAGCAGCGTGGCCGGCGGCTACTCCGTGCTGCTGCCGGACGGCCGCACGCAGCGTGTCACCTTCTCTGTGGACGGCGACTCCGGCTTCGTGGCCGACGTGCAGTATGAGGGCACTGCGCGGCCGTATGTGGCCCCCGAGCCGAAGCAGCCGCAGCCGAGGTACGAGCCGGCGCCGGAGCAGCGGCAGTACCAGTAAACCCTACTGGTTTGAGGTGCAAGCCAACGCAGCAGTGCGGCGGTGAGATAGGCAAGCAGTGGTTTGTTATAGATGGCGCTCTAGTGGCTTCCAATGTTCGTGATGGTGTAATGTCGGAGCCGTGAGACGGTTTATTGGTTATTGAAACGCTTCCTAGTTCGTTTGATTGTATGTTTCCTTGAACATAGTTTCGCTGAACTGTTCCAAAGAGGTACAATCATCGACAATCGTTTACATGTGCTGTCGTAAAGCAAAGCTTTGTTTCGATGTCCGGACGGACAACCATTCGGATCCCTGTGGGGCCTCGTCAGTCGTCGATGTCTTGGATGTTAGCTGATCCCGTTTCTCCCGTGCCCAGCCAGTTTCCGTCAGTTTTTCCGGTGACTTGCACCTGCTCAGCCCGAAAAGAGCGTTTTTTTTCTTCATAATTTCCAGATCACATCTTATCACATCTTATACCACGTTTTTTTTCTTCATTCTCTCTTTTTTCTTCTTTTTTTCTTTCTTTTCTCTCTTTTCTCTTTCCTTGTTCTCTTTTTCTCTTTCTTTTTCATTCAGTCTCTTTTAGTGTTACCGTCTATGTCGACCCACATTATAATATTAATTTTCCCTAATGCTTATGTTGTGAGCTATCTGCCTATTCAACGTACCCTGAAGGCTTGCATCCACCGTATTGTTACGTCTCTGTGTGTTGTGTCTGCTCAATGTTGACGTGTATGTGTCTGCTGAATGTGTTCTGAACTGACAAATATATGCCATTTTGAGAGTTAATGACATTTATATAGGAGCCAAGCAAAGCTCTCCAGAAAGCTATAGGCAACTGCAAACAAACGCATGTATAACCACATACAACCGATTCGGCATCTGTTCAAATAAATATAATACGTGATTAAAGAGAATCCCCGATTTCCCAATATATCATCAAGAATCGACCACCCAAGAATCGAATTCTTGTGATTCTGGGCAGGGGCGTGCAAACTACTTTGAAGTTGACCAAATGTTTCGATGTAATCGACCACTAAAAGGTTCTTACTAAATTACAGGCTCACGGAATCGATACATCTTGGTTCTCGGCATACCTGAGAAACCACACCCAGAGTGTCAGCCTCACTGATAATCTGGGTGGTGTCAAAAAATCCCACCCGCTGCCCAATAGCATCGGTATTTTCCAAGGCTCAGCTTTAGGGCCTCTTCTCTACTGCGTGTTCGCTAACGACATCAGTCAGTTAGCCGAAGACGCAGTAGTAGTCCAATACGCCGACGACGCACAAATTATTGTCAGCGGCAAAAAGTCCGAAATTCAAACAGTCGTCGCACGCATGGAAAAACGTTCTGGCCTCTCTTGACACTTGGCTCCGAGCAAACGGACTTAAAGTTAACGCCGCTAAGACCCAACTGATGCTCTTGGGCAGCGCACAAAATCTGCGCACTTTACCCGACGTCAAAGTAACATTCCGCGACCATGATTTACTCCCCATTTCGGAAGCCAAGAACCTCGGCCTTACCTTTGATCGTTCTCTCAATTGGACAGCTCACGTTTCAACGATTACTAAACGCTGCTTTGGAGTTTTGAGTGGTCTGCCACATCTGCGGGCACACCTACCCCCGCCGTGATTCTCGCGCTTGTCAACGCCCTGGTCGTCCCGCAAATTATATATTGTATATCGGTGTACGGCGGTGGCACCAAGCAGAACCTCTCTCGCATTAAACAAATACTTAACTATTCAGCTAAAGTAATTTTCGGCCGCAAAAAGTATGATCATGTGTCTGATTTGCTGAGGCGGCTGGGGTGGCTGAGCACGGAGCAACTTGTGTCGTACCACGCCCTGAGTCTCGTGCACAATGTGCGTTGTAGCGGTGAGCCGGAGGTCTTGGCGGCCGGTCTCACCACTGTAGCCGAGGCTCGCGGCCGTTACCTGGATGTTGTCACGCGGCAGGACCACCTGTTGTATGTACCGCGGTCCCGAACCGAAATGGGGAGGAGGCGGTTTGAGTGCAGGGGACCGGCGTCGTACAACGCCCTGCCACCCGATCTGTCGCGGCTCCCTCCGCACCTGTTCAGTCGCCGTCTCAGGCGGCACCTCAGCGATGGCAGGTCGGCACAGGTTTAATCCTAATGTCTCGATGAAAGTTTATATTTAGTTTTGACTAATGTGTGCTTGTAATTGTGTGACTTTTTGCTGTGTGACGTGCGTGTGTGTGTTTGTGTGCGTATGCGTTGTATGTTCCGACCACATTTCTCTAGTTTTATATTTAACAGTGACGAGAGGTAGTAATAGCCGCAAGTATATTGCGGAATGCCTCAATAAACAGTATGAGAAGTTGGGGGGGGGGAACTTTTTGGCAATACTACGGCACAAATTAAGACTGAAGAGAAGCAATGTGTGCCGCTCTTTTCCATTCCCAATGCTGCTTATTGCCAATAGTATGTCATATATTTAAGGACATGGGTATCAGTGTCATACAATTAAGGAAATGGGTCGCATAACAAGCAAAAACACATAGAGAAAAGCTTGTAAACATGAAGAAAGAGCGACTGGTACTAGGGTTACACAAAGTCGGAGAAGCGGAACTGTAGCTTTCATCGTACCTGAATCCAGAACCGGCGGGTTCGACTGACTCCCGAACCTGAGTTAGCTGGATAGGTGATGTTTAGGGCTCGCATCAAGTTGACCATGACAAAATCCTGCATTTAGCATACATTTGGTGCGAGTACCATACTTGGCTTCAACCGAGTTATGCTATGCCGTGTTATACGGTGTTATGTTTCAGGTACATTTTTATGAATTTATCGTTATACGGTCGTACTCAACCAAGTGAGCTGCCAAACCAATGCATTTATAACACACAATTTTTTTTCAGAGAAAAAAGCTTATCTACTTATATATAAGGTAGTTATTTAGTTAGTTATTTTGTTTGTTAGTTAACTGTTGCCGAATTAAGGTCAATTAGCATGCGTACTGCCGGGGGTTCGCGCCAACCACGAACTGCCGGTGCGGGTGATTTCCGACCCCCACCCCCCCCCCCCAGATATAAAAAACACGCAACGTAGCGACAAGCGGAACACGATAGCTCGAGACCATCTCTATCGAAAGTACTTGGGCCATTTTTAGGTCAGGTCAATATTGAGATCACCAGAGGTCACCAAAGGTCAAATTCCGGCTATATGTATATGAGATTAAACCGTCTATATCTCGATAACTAAAAGAGCTAGCAACGCGCGAATTTTTTAAATAAATATTTTGTTTTCTGTCGCTAAGGTTCCATCAGCATTGACCTGATGTCAATAGTTAGGTCAGTAGAAACCATTTAATTGGAACATTCAAATAATTGCCGAATTGTTTTTCAGAAATAACCTTTAACAGACGCACGATCGAGTAAAACAGATTTCACCATTGTGGTTCTCTCGTCGAGACGCATCGAATGATATATTGGGTGACCTAGCTAGGCCATATACAAAACAAAATGGCCTGACCTGAGGTCAGGGTCAACTGTTATATCAAGTGATTTGTCTCGACAAGCCGAACACAATGGTGAAAACCACATTGCTCTACCTTGATATGTTAAAAGTTATTGAAGAAAAACCATACGTGACCTGAGGGGTAACCCGAGACCCGAGTTGACCTCATAGAGGTCAAAGAACCGAAATGTGACATATAGGGCTTTGAATTTGGCACAAGAGTGATGGTTCTGGTGAAAATTTGTCAAATTTAGCAATTTCCTATAGATTTATCCGTGTTTTCATTTCTCCCCATTGACTTATAATGGGGACTGGGGAGGTAACGAAATCGACCTGACCTTAGGTCACCGATATAACAAATATAGAGATGCACGAATTGTAGGTACTTATCGCCTGCTGACATCCTTTGAGTTTCAAATCGTTTGGTCAAAATGTCAATCACTTTGGCTGTGGTACGACCGCAAAACATTTTGGAGGCAGGGTCATTTGACTTGACCTGGTGACCTGACCTGAGATGACCCGAGGTAAAATGTTTCACACTTTGTGGGTAATGTATGCCCAAACAGCTGTATCAAATTTCACAGCGCTGCGTGCCACCGTTGAAACTCCGGAGAAATGCCCTTGTTCTTGTACCGAGTCGAGTGATCGTGTAAAAAGTTTTGTTTTTTTGGGGCGTCGCCCCCCCCCCCCCCCCCCCAGCTACAAAGTTGGGGACGAGTTTACCACACTGCCCCCACGGTTTCCACGTACCTGATGCTCTGGGTCCTCCATGTAATGGTGGATGATTTGTGTGTGTACCAATAAATACAGTTATGGCGAAAAATGAAAACCTCTTGTGTCTTCAGTATTGGAATTGGTTGAGTTTCTGCCCGACCGAGATACACCTGCCTCATCTGATCACACAACTCAAATCCTGCAACCATATCTCAATTTGCCGAACAGCCCATCGCATGGTGACCATAATGCATCGCCAACGGTAAAACAGGTTTATTGATTTCAGTCAGCTTTATTGACAAATCGCACAGATGCACAGGCAATCCGGCGCTGATGTCGGTGGTTTGGCGTCTGGTCACCTCGATGAAGATTGCACTCACATCCTCAATAAGGGTGACGGTTTCAAGAGCACCCTCTGCAAAAAAGAAAGAAAAAGGGTTATCCTTATATTTAGGGACAAGGACAGGGTCAGGGATAGAGACAGGCACAGGGACCGAGTAAAGCGTACAGCGTTCAGCGTTCAGCGTTCAGCGTTCAGCGTTCAGCGTTCAGCGTTCAGCGTTCAGCGTTCAGCGTTCAGCGTTCAGCGTTCAGCGTTCAGCGTTCAGCGTTCAGCGTTCAGCGTTCAGCGTTCAGCGTTCAGCGTTCAGCGTTCAGCGTTCAGCGTTCAGCGTTCAGCGTTCAGCGTTCAGCGTTCAGCGTTCAGCGTTCAGCGTTCAGCGTTCAGCGTTCAGCGTTCAGCGTTCAGCGTTCAGCGTTCAGCGTTCAGCGTTCAGCGTTCAGCGTTCAGCGTTCAGCGTTCAGCGTTCAGCGTTCAGCGTTCAGCGTTCAGCGTTCAGCGTTCAGCGTTCAGCGTTCAGCGTTCAGCGTTCAGCGTTCAGCGTTCAGCGTTCAGCGTTCAGCGTTCAGCGTTCAGCGTTCAGCGTTCAGCGTTCAGCGTTCAGCGTTCAGCGTTCAGCGTTCAGCGTTCAGCGTTCAGCGTTCAGCGTTCAGCGTTCAGCGTTCAGCGTTCAGCGTACAGCGTACAGCGTACAGCGTACAGCGTACAGCGTACAGCGTACAGCGTACAGCGTACAGCGTACAGCGTACAGCGTACAGCGTACAGCGTACAGCGTACAGCGTACAGCGTACAGCGTACAGCGTACAGCGTACAGCGTACAGCGTACAGCGTACAGCGTACAGCGTACAGCGTACAGCGTACAGCGTACAGCGTACAGCGTACAGCGTACAGCGTACAGCGTACAGCGTACAGCGTACAGCGTACAGCGTACAGCGTACAGCGTACAGCGTACAGCGTACAGCGTACAGCGTACAGCGTACAGCGTACAGCGTACAGCGTACAGCGTACAGCGTACAGCGTACAGCGTACAGCGTACAGCGTACAGCGTACAGCGTACAGCGTACAGCGTACAGCGTACAGCGTACAGCGTACAGCGTACAGCGTACAGCGTACAGCGTACAGCGTACAGCGTACAGCGTACAGCGTACAGCGTACAGCGTACAGCGTACAGCGTACAGCGTACAGCGTACAGCGTACAGCGTACAGCGTACAGCGTACAGCGTACAGCGTACAGCGTACAGCGTACAGCGTACAGCGTACAGCGTACAGCGTACAGCGTACAGCGTACAGCGTACAGCGTACAGCGTACAGCGTACAGCATACAGCGTACAGCGTACAGCATACAGCGTACAGCGTACAGCGTACAGCGTACAGCGTACAGCGTACAGCGTACAGCGTACAGCGTACAGCGTACAGCGTACAGCGTACAGCGTACAGCGTACAGCGTACAGCGTACAGCGTACAGCGTACAGCGTACAGCGTACAGCGTACAGCGTACAGCGTACAGCGTACAGCGTACAGCGTACAGCGTACAGCGTACAGCGTACAGCGTACAGCGTACAGCGTACAGCGTACAGCGTACAGCGTACAGCGTACAGCGTACAGCGTACAGCGTACAGCGTACAGCGTACAGCGTACAGCGTACAGCGTACAGCGTACAGCGTACAGCGTACAGCGTACAGCGTACAGCGTACAGCGTACAGCGTACAGCGTACAGCGTACAGCGTACAGCGTACAGCGTACAGCGTACAGCGTACAGCGTACAGCGCACAGCGCACAGCGCACAGCGCACAGCGCACAGCGCACAGCGCACAGCGCACATCACACAGCGCACATCACACAGCGCACAGCGCACAGCGCACAGCGCACAGCGCACAGCGCACAGCGCACAGCGCACAGCGTACAGCGTACAGCGCACAGCGTACAGCGTACAGCGTACAGCGTACAGCGTACAGCGTACAGCGTACAGCGTACAGCGTACAGCGTACAGCGTACAGCGTACAGCGCGCGAGCGCGCGCGGCACCCACACCCACACCCACACCCACACCCACACCCACACCCACAAGGGTAGAGAGCGCCACCTGTCTCAACCGCCTCGCCTGACGGTTCGTCAAACTCGACGAGCAGAGATGAGGCGCGATCCTGCACCCACTACCACCCTGAAGATCGATCACCTGAACGTGAGATCCCTGGTCAAACATCTAGACGAGGTGAATCACCTGCTGCTGACGGAGCGACCGGACCTCTTGTGCATCCGCGAGACGTGGCTGACGGACAAGATCGACGACCGCATGCTGCTGTTCCCGGGTTACGTTATCAGCAGGTGTGACCGACAGACTGGATCCGGCGGCGGAGTTGCCATCATATACCACGACACGCTGGCCATGGAGCCGCTCAACGTCCCATCCGCCGGCACTGCACTGGAGTCGCTCTGGCTGCAGCTGAACTGCCGGAGACCGCTCATCGTCGGCGTGATTTACCGTCCCCCCGGGGAGCGACCGCACCAGTCATCGATGACCTGCACAGCCAGCTGACATACGTCCTGTCACGTGATAAGCCAAGCTACATACTCGGTGACACCAACTTCGACATTCAGCGTCCTGATAAAGCTGGAGTGACAGCGTACATCCAGCTGCTCAACGAATTATCTCTGAGTCAGCTGATTACCTCCCCGACTCACCCAGGATCCAACCCATCCCTGATCGACCACATCATCACCAACCAACCGGACCTGACATCCGACGTGAGAGTTCAGCCCTGCAACATCGGTGACCACGACCTGATCCTGGTGTCAGTGACAGTCGCCAAGACCCGACAACAGCCGGCGGAGGTAATCATCAGGTCCACGCGACGCCTCAACCACGACGCTTTGTGTCTGGACCTGCTGAACGCCGACTGGAGCCCAATCCGCGCAGCTGGGTCCACGACCGAGAAATGGGACGCATGGCTATCGGTATGGGGGCCCGACTATCGATCGCCACATGCCGCTGCACAGGGTCAGGTTGAGTCACCCATCTTACCCCTGGCTTCAAGATGATGACATCAGAGCCGCCATGGAAGCACGTGATCAGGCGCGCGAAGAAAAGGAACGGACTCCCTGCGAAGAGACCGAGCAGGAGTTTCGACTCCGCCGGAACGCCGTCAAGAACGTGTTAAACCGTGCTTGCTCCTCCTATTTCCTGGCATCGTTTAAAAACTCCAGATCTACAACATGGAAAGACATACAAAGATTCCTAGTCTCATCCAAGAAACCCGCGCCGAGGACAACCAACCCTGCTGATCGAGATCCACACTGGGCCGACAAACTGAACCAGTTTTTCGCATCCGTGGGTCCCGGCGTGGCGGACGCCCTGGCATCGTCCTACGCCGGGAAGACCCTCTCGCCGCGCCCGCCGCGCGTGTGCAGCGGCGCGCTGTCACTGCGCCCGGCCACGCTGCCTGAGCTATCGGCGGCGCTGCAGCGGATGGGCTCATCCCGCGCGTGCGGAGCAGACGGTGTCACAATCAGCATGCTGAGAGTGACTTTTCCCGTGGTGGGGCCTCACCTCCTCCATGTCATTAACAGCTCAATCGTGACGTGTGAGGTGCCGCACCAGTGGAAGTCGGCCACAGTGATCCCGCTGCATAAGAAAGGGGCCCCCAGTGACCCGAGTAATTATCGGCCGATATCCATTCTGTCCACGGTAGCGAAACTGTGCGAGCGCGTCGTGTGCAGTCAGCTGATGGACTATCTGTCATCGCATAATGTCTTATGTCCTCAGCAGTATGGTTTTCGCCCCGGCCTATCTACGGAGGCGGCTATGCTTGACGCTGTCCTATACGCGACTGATAACATGGATAGAGGTATGGTGACGTCACTGGTCACCGCCGACACATCAAAGGCGTTCGACAGCGTTGAGCATGGCCGTCTTCTGGAGAAGCTGGGGTTGTACGGCATCGATGCGGAGTGGTTTGGTGCATGGCTGCGGGGTCGCACACAGTCGCTGCGGGGCGGAACTGGAGTTTTTGATGTGACTCATGGAGTGGTCCAGGGTTCGATCCTCGGACCAGTCCTCTTCCTGGTCTTTACAAACGACCTAACGCAGCACATACCGCACGGGAAGATGATCCTGTACGCGGACGACGCCCAGTTTCTTGACGCTGACCTGCCCCTGAACATTTCAGAGCTCAAAATACGCGTAGAGAAAAATATGTCGATAGCAAATAACTGGTTCACTCAAAACAGTCTCAAAATCAACCCTCTCAAAACCGAAATGGTTATCATTAAGTCGCGGCGGATCATCACCGACCCGCATTTCTCAGTCGCTTTCGGCAACAGTCATATAAAACCGTCACAAAGCGTAAAGATTCCGGGCGTCACCGTCGATTCGTGCCTCTCGTGGGAGCTGCAGATATCGGTCATCGTGCGCCGCTGTTACGGTATTCTCGTTGGACTCGCAAGGATGAGATACCGTCTCCCCACCGAAACTAAACGGCTGCTGATCGAAGCACTTGTGTTCCCCCATGTGCGCTACCGCCTGTCCGTCTGGGGAAGCTGCACCGCGACACAGAAACACCGCGTGCAAAAAGCTTTGAACTTTGGCGCCCGTATCGTCAGTAATATTGGGTGCCGTGACCGAGTGACACCCGTGCTGCGTGAGCTGGGATGGCTCAAAATTGACGACCTGATATGCGAACGCGATGTCATGTTCATACGAGACATCCTCACAGCCACTCGTGCACCGGAGATTCTGCGAGAGCGCGTAGTTCGCCGCTCCGAAGTCTCCGCTCGTGCCACTCGGGCAACTACCGATGAGCTGCTACAGCTGCCGCGTGTCCGAACCGAGTTTGGCCGTCGTTCTTTTGTATTTCGCGCATCCAATGCATGGGACAGGCTACCCGCGGAGGTGCGTGCGTCAGCCGCCAAGAGCAGCGGTGCCTTTAAACCTGCCCTGACCTATCACCTGTCAAGCAGGTAAATGTTAACTTGTGTCGAAATGTGTCGTGTCGTAAGCCTAGTTTTAAACATTTGTGTATTATATGTTCATCGACGTGGTTGCTAGAAAACCCACATTGTGGAAGCACCTAAATACATACATACATACACACCCACACCCACACCCACACCCACACCCACACCCACACACACACACACACACACACACACACGCACACACACACACACGCCTCATTTGCACATGTACTGGACTGCGATGTAAGCGAGAAGTTTATTGTCTAGACAGGCTAAAGTGGTGTGTGCCAGAGTGAGGAGATGTGAGCCGTAGCGAGACGGCTGTATGATGTATGACCATGTGAGTGCGACAATGTGCAATGCTATTTGTATTGATGTGTTTTTTATGAATAAATAAGCCCTTCGGTGGGACAAACGGAAAAAACTCCGCTTCCTAGCCCCGCCCTGCATCCACCTATGACGCGTGCTCCGTCCCTCTCCCTCGGCGTGCTCCGTCCCTCTCCCTCGGCGTGCTCCGTCCCTCTCCCTCGGCGTGCTCGGTCCCTCTCCCTCGGCGTGCTCCGTCCCTCTCCCTCGGCGTGCCCCTCTCCCTCGGCGTGCTCCGTCCCTCTCCCTCGGCGTGCTCCGTCCCTCTCCCTCGGCCGGGGCGCGGCGCGGTGGGCAGAGGGTCCAGCGCCGCCGTTTCCGCCACCGCCGCGGGCAGACGCCCCACCACTCTCGCCGCGGGACGCGCGCGTTGTGTAAGTAGCTGACCCAGTAATCGCTCGCCAATTGTTCCTTCGACATGTGTTGCACGCCCGATGCGGGAGCCACGCCCCTCGCGCGGGGTCTGGTATAAATGGAGGTAGTGTTGGGGAGACGTCACATCAGTCTGGAGAGGGACAGAGAGAGGGCAGCAGTCTAGATCAGTGGCAAATATGAAGGTGGGCACATTTGGCTTGGAACGAATAGTTTAGTTTGGTTTTGGGTATGCTGAGATGTGATGGTGGGATTTGTTATGGCATTGCAGCTTTAGAAGCGCTGAAGATTATGTGCTCAGTGCTCTCCATAATTCGACTACGCTTTACTGATATATAGTCCGTAAGACACTCGGGTGTCATTCTGGGTCGAAGTGGCATCAGTTCTTTATACGCACTGTAAAACTTAAATAAAGCTATGATGTGCGATATATAACAAACCCTGAAGCATTCAAACCCACTCAGCGTTGATTTTACTGTTTGAAAAGTTGTTATTTCCCTTATTTGATGACCTTCTGACAATACTTAACACATCTGTCCGTTTTCCAGGTTTTCGTCGTGATGGCCGTCCTGGCCACTGCAGCCGCGCAATACCAGTCGCCCCAGCCTCAATACGAACAGCCTCAGCCGCAGTATCAGGAGCCTCAGCCGCAGCCGCAGTATCAGGAGCCTCAGCCTCAGCCGCAGTATCAGGAGCCTCAACCTCAGCCCCAGTATCAGGAGCCTCAGCCGCAGTATCAGGAGCCTCAGCCGCAGCCCCAGTATCAGGAGCCTCAGCCGCAGTATCAGGAGCCTCAGCCGCAGCCCCAGTATCAGGAGCCTCAGCCGCAGTATCAGGAGCCTCAGCCGCAGTATCAGGAGCCTCAGCCGCAGTACCAGCAGCCCAAGCCTCAGCCCCAGTATAAGGAACCGGAGCCACAGCCCCAGTATAATGAGCCTGAGCCCCAGCTGCAGTACCAGCCTCAGCCCCAGCCCCAGCCCCAGCACCAGCGTCCTAAGCCCGTCCCTCAGCCCCAGTATCAGGAACCCAAGTCCGCCTCGCAGCCCCAGCCCCAGTACTCCCGCCCGGCACCTGAGAACTCCGCCGTCGAGTACAAGCCGGCCCAGTACCAGTACGAGTACGCGGTGCGTGACGAGTACTCCGGCTCGCAGTACAGCGCGCAGGAGAGCCGTGACGGCAGCAGCGTGGCCGGCGGCTACTCCGTGCTGCTGCCGGACGGCCGCACGCAGCGTGTCACCTTCTCTGTGGACGGCGACTCCGGCTTCGTGGCCGACGTGCAGTATGAGGGCACTGCGCGGCCGTATGTGGCCCCCGAGCCGAAGCAGCCGCAGCCGAGGTACGAGCCGGCGCCGGAGCAGCGGCAGTACCAGTAAACCCTACTGGTTTGAGGTGCAAGCCAACGCAGCAGTGCGGCGGTGAGACAGGCAAGCAGTGGTTTGTTATAGATAGCGCTCTAGTGGCTTCCAATGTTCGTGATGGTGTAATGTCGGAGCCGTGAGACGGTTTATTGGTTATTGAAACGCTTCCTAGTTCGTTTGATTGTATGTTTCCTTGAACATATTTTCGCTGAACTGTTTCACAGAGGTACAATCATCGACAATCATGTACATGTGCTGTCGTAAAGCAAAGCTTTGTTTCGATGTCCGGACGAACAACCATTCGGATCTCTGCGGGCCTCGTCAATGTCTTGGATGTTAGCTGATCCCGTTTCTCCCGTGCACAGCCAGTTCCTGTCAGTTTGTTTCCGGTGACTTGCACCTGCTCAGCCCGAAAAGAGCGTTTTGTTTTGCATAATTTTCAGATCACATCTTATAACACTTCGATATCACGTTTTTTCATTCTCTCTTCTTTTCTCTTTTTTCTTTCTTTTCTCTCTTTTCTCTTTCCTTGCTCTCTTTTCTCTTTCTTTTTCATTCAGTCTCTTTTAGTGTTACCGTCTATGTCGAACCACATTAAAATATTAATTTTCCCTAAAGCTTATGCTGTGAGCTATATATGCCTATATTCAACGTACCCCGAAGACTTGCATCCACCGTATTGTTACGTCTCTGTGTGTTGTGTCTGCTCAATGTTGACGTGTATGTGTCTGCTGCATGTGTTTTGAACTGACAAATATATGCCATTTTGAGAGTTAATGACATTTATATAGGAGCCAAGCAAAGCTCTCCAGAAAGTTATAGGCAACTGCAAACAAAAGCATGTACAAGCACATAAAAACCGATTTGGCATCTGTTCAAATAAATATAATGCGTGATTAAAGAGAATCCCCGCTTTTCCAATATATCATCAAGTATCGACACCTATGCATACTTAAAGGAATAGGTCACCTTGAAAAATGTCTTGAAATTTGGGTATATATATTTTTAGCTGAAAAAATGAATATGACATTTGTTTGGACGATAGATGGATATTCGCCGAAAAATGGACTTGTTTCTCTTTTCTCCTTTATGACATTACAAAATTTAGAAAAACTTCATGACAATGTATGACGTCATGCATATGCATATAGCTTGGATATGGAAGCTATTACACACAATAATGGCAGACTCAAGGCATATATACGCAGGCTGCTTGTAAAGTAAACAACCGTTGCGAAATTGGCAGAACGGAGCGAGTTCCTGTCTGATTTTTTACATTTTAAGTGGTAGATAAACCTATCGCTGAAATACTGGCATCGTACGAAATAGACAGTGCTATTTTGTGTTCGATTGTTCGTTTATATTTATAAGAAAGACGAGAGAAGAGTTCACTTGTAATTTCACAACAGTGGAGCGATTAAGAAGATTCACGCAAGTGCTGGAACCTATTTTTTAGTATCTATGTGTGTAGCTAATTTTGTTGGTGTTGAGGCTATATATTGTTGTGATTCTGGGCAGGGGCATGAAAACTACTTGGAAGTTGACCAAATGTTTCGATGTGATCGACCACTCAAAGGTCCTTACTAAATTACAGGTTCACGGAATCGATACATCTTGGTTCTCGGCATACCTGAGAAACCACACCCAGAGTGTCAGTCTCACTGATAATCTGGGTGGTGTCGAAAAATCCCACCTGCTGCCCAATAACATCGATATTTTCCAAGGCTTAGCTTTAGGGCCTCTTCTCTACTGCGTGTTCGCTAAAGACATCAGTCAGTTTGCCGAAGACGCAGTAGTAGTCCAATACGCCGACGACGCACAAATTATGGTCAGCGGCAACAAGTCTGAAATTCATGGAAAACGTTCTGGCCTCTCTTGGCATTTGGTTCCGAGCAAGCGGACTTAAAGTTAACACCAGTAAGAACCAACTGATGCTCTTGGGCAGCCCACAAAATCTGTGCACTTTACCCGACATTTAAGTAACATTCCGCGACCATGATTTACTCCCCATTTCGGAAGCCAAAAACCTCGGCCTCACCTTTGATCGTTCTCTCAATTGGACAGCTCACGTTTCAACGATTACTAAACGCTGCTTTGGAGTTTTGAGTGGTCTGCCACATCTGCGGAGACACCTACCCCCGCCGTGATTCTCGCGCTTGTCAACGCCCTGGTTGTCTCGAAAATTAGATATTGTATATCGGTGTACGGCGGTGGCACCCAGCAGAATCTCTCTCGTATTACAAAAATACTTAACTATTCAGCTAAAGTAATTTTCGGCCGCAAAAAGTATGATCATGTGTCTGATTTGCTGAGGCGGCTGGGGTGGCTCAGCGCGGAGCAACTTGTGTCGTACCACGCCCTGAGTCTCGTGCACAAGGTGCGTGACCTCCGGGGGTGAGCCGAAGATCACTCGACTCTGTATAAGAACAAGGGCATTCCTCAGGAGTTTCAACGGTGGCATACAGCGCTGTGCAATTTGATACAGCTGTTTGGGCATACATTACCCACATGGTGTGAAACATTTTACCTCGGGTCAGCTCAGGTCAGGTCACCAGGTCAGGTCAAGTGACCCCACCTCCAAAATGTTTTCCGGTCGTACCACAGCCAAAGTGATGGACCAAACGGTTTGAAGCTCAAAGGATGTCAGCAGGTGATAAGTACCTACAATTCGTGCATCTCTATATTTGTTATATCGATGACCTAAGGTCAGGTCGATTTCGTGACCTCCCCAGTCCCCATTATAAGTCAATTGGGAGAAATGAAAACACGTATAAATCCATAGGAAATTGCTAAATTTGACAAATTTTCACCAGATCCATTACTCTTTTGCCAAATGCAAAGCCCTATATGTAACATTTCCGTTCTTTGACCTCTATGAGGTCAACTCGGGTCTCGGGTGAACCCCAGGTCACGTGTTGTTTTTCTTCAATAACTCTTTACCATATCAAGGTAGAGCAATGTGGTTTTCACCATTGTATTCGGCTTGTCGAGGCGAATCACCTGATGTAACAGTTGACCCTGACCTCAGGTCAGGCCATTATGTTTTGTATATGGCCTAACTTGGTCACCCAATATATCATTCGATGCGTCTCGACGAGAGAACCGCAATAGTGAAATCTGTTTTACTCGATCGTGCGTCTGTCAAAAGTTATTACTTAAAAACAATTCGGCAATTATTAGAATGTTTCAAATTAAATGGCTTCTACTGACCTTACTATTGACATCAGGTCAATGCTGATGGAACCTTAGCGACAGCAAAACAAAAAACACTTTTTTTCCACGCGTTGCTAGCTCTTTTAGTTATCGAGATATAGACGGTTTTATCTCATATGCATATAGCCGGAATTTGACCTTTGGTGACCTCTGGTGATCTCAATATTGACCTGACCTAAAAATGGCCTGAGTACTTTCGATAGAGATGGTCTCGAGATATCGTGTTCCGCTTGTCGCTACGTTGCGTGTTTTTAGATCTTGGGGGGGGGTGGGGTCAGAAATCACCCGCACCGGCAGTTCGTGGTTGGCGCGAACCCCCGGCAGTGCGCATGCTAATTTACCTTAATTCGGCAACAGTTAACTAAAAAACAAAATAACTAACTAAATAACTACCTTATATATAAGTAGATAAGCTTTTTCTCTGAAAAAAGTGCGTGTGTTCTAAATGCATTGGTTTGTCAGCTCACCTGGTTGAGTACGACCGTATAAAGATAAATTCATAAAAATGTACCTGAAACATTGACCATAACACCGTAAAACACGGCATAGCATAACTCGGTGGAAGCCAAGTATGGTACTCGCACCAAATGTATGCTAAATGCAGGATTTTGTCAGGGTTAACTTGGTGCGAGCCCGGCACATCACCTATCCAGCTAACTAAGGTTCGGGAGTCAGTCGAACCCGCCGGTTCTGGATTCAGGCACGGTGAAAGCTACAGTACCGCCTCTCCGGCTGTTTGGTCACCCTAGTACCAGTCGCTCCTTCTTCATGTTTACAGGCTTTTCTCGATGTTTTTTTGCTTATTATGCGACGCATTTCCTTATATGACATTGATACCCATGTCATTAAATATCTGACATACTATTGGCAATAAGCAGCATTGGGTATGGAAAAGAGCGGCACACGTTGCTTCGCTTCAGTCTTAATTTTTGCCGTAGTATTGCCAAAAGGTTTGCCCCCCCCCAACTTCTCATACTGTTTATTGAGGCATTCCGCAATATACTTGCGGCTATTACTACCTCTCGTCACTGTTAAATATAAAACTAGAGGATGTGGTCGGGATATACAACGCATACGCACACACACACACACACGCACGTCACACAGCAAAAAGTTACACAATTACAAGCACACATTTAGTCAAAACTTAATATAAACTTTCATCGAGACATTAGGATTGAACCTGTGCCGACCTGCCATCGCTGAGGTGCCGCCTCAGACGGCGACTGAACAGGTGCGGAGGGAGACGCGACATATCGGGTGGCAGGGCGTTGTACGACGCCGGTCCCCTGCACTCAAACCGCCTCCTCCCCATTTCGGTGCGGGACCGCGGTACATACAACAGGTGGTCCTGCCGCGTGACAACATCCAGGTCACGGCCGCGAGCCTCGGCTACAGTGGTGAGACTGGTCACCAAAACCTCCGGCTCACCGCTACAACGCACCTTGTGCACGAGACTCAGGGCGTGGTACGACACAAGTTGCTCCGCGCTGAGCCACCCCAGCCGCCTCAGCAAATCAGACACATGATCATACTTTTTGCGGCTGAAAATTACTTTAGCTGAATAGTTAAGTATTTGTCTAATGTGAGAGAGGTTCGGCTTGGTGCCACCGCCGTACACCGAGATACAATATCTATTTTGCGAGACGACCAGGGCGTTGACAAGCGCGAGAATCACGGCGGGGGTAGGTGTGCCCGCAGATGTGACAGACCACTCAAAACTCCAAAGCAGCGTTTAGTAATCGTTGAAACATGAGCTGTCCAATTGAGAGAACGATCAAAGGTGAAGCCGAGATTCTTGGCTTCCGAAATGGGAGTAAATCATGGTCGCGGAATGTTACTTTGACGTCGGGTAAAGTGCGCAGATTTTTTGGGCTGCCCAAGAGCATCAGTTGGGTCTTAGCGGCGTTAACTTTAAGTCCGTTTGCTCGGAACCAAATGTCAAGAGAGGCCAGAACGTTTTCCATGCGTGCGACGACTGTTTGAATTTCAGACTTTTTGCCGCTGACTATAATTTGTGCGTCGTCGGCGCATTGGACTACTACTGCGTCTTCGGCAAACTGACTGATGTCGTTAGCGAACACGCAGTAGAGAAGAGGCCCTAAAGCTGAGCCTTGGAAAATACCGATGTTATTGGGCAGCAGGTGGGATTTTTGGACACCACCCAGATTATCAGTGAGGCTGACACTCTGGGTGTGGTTTCTCAGGCATGCCGAGAACCAGGATGTATCGATTCCGTGAGCCTGTAATTTAGTAAGAACCTTTAATTGGTCGATCACATCGAAACATTTGGTCAACTTCAAAGTTGTTTTCACGCCCCTGACCCGAATCACAAGAATATATAGCCTCAACACCATAGATACACCATTGATACCACTAAACACATAGATACTAAAAATAGGTTCCAGCACTTGCGTGAATCTTCTCAATAGCTCCACTGTTGTGAAATTGCAAGGGAACTCTTCTCTCGTCTTTCTTGAAATATAAACGCACAATCGAACGCACAATAGCACTGACTATTTTGTACGATGCCAGTATTTCAGCGATAGGTTTATCGACCACTTAAAACGTAAACAAAATCAGACAGAAACTCGCTCCGTTCTGCCAATTTCACAACGGTTGTTTACTTTACAAGCAGCCTGCGTATACAAATACATGCCTCGAGTCCGCCATTATTGTGTGTAATAGCTTCCATATCCAAGCTACCATATGCATCACGTCATACATTGTCATGAAGTTTTTTTTATAAAAAGTTTTTTAATGTCATGAAGGAGAAAAGAGAAGCATGTCCATTTATCGGCGAATATCCATCTATCGTCAAAACAAATGTCATATTCATTTTGTTTCAGCTAAAAATACCCCGTATACCCAACTTTCAAAACATTTTTCGAGGTGACCTATTCCTTTAAGTATGTATATATAGGTGTCCATTCTTGATGATATATTGGAAAATCGGGGATTCTCTTCAATCACGTCTTATATTTATTTGAACAGATGCCGAATCGGTTTTATGTGCTTATACATGCGTTTTTTTGCAGTTGCCTATAACTTTCTGGAGAGCTTTGCTTGGCTCCTATATAAATGTCATTAACTCTCAAAATGGCATATATTTGTCAGTTCAGAACACATGCAGCAGACACATACACGTCAACATTGAGCAGACACAACACATATAGAGACGTAACAATACGGTGGATGAAAGCCTTTGGGGTACGTTGAATAGGCATATAGCTCACAGCATAAGCTTTAGGGAAAATGAATTTTTTAATGTGGGTCGACATAGACGGTAACACTAAAAGAGACTGAATGAAAAAGAAAGAAAGAAAAATAGAGCAAGGAAAGAGAAAAGAAAGAAAAGAAAGAAAGAAAAAAATAAAAAAATAAGAAAAAAAATAAGAGAGAATGAAAAAAAAAATTATATCGAAGTATTATAAGATGTGATCTGAAAATTATGCAAAACAAAGCGCTTTTTTCGGACTGAGCAGGTGCAAGTCAAAGGAAACAAGCTGACGGAAACTGGCTGGCACGGGAGAAACGGCATCAGCTAACATCCAAGACTCGACGAGGCCCCACAGAGATCCGAATGGTTGTTCGTCCGGACATCGAAACAAAGCTTTGCTTTACGACAGCACATGTAAACGATTGTCGATGATTGTACCTCTTTGAAACAGTTCAGCGAAAATATGTTCAAGGAAACATACAATCAAACGAACTAGGAAGCGTTTCAATAACCAATAAACCGTCTCACGGCTCCGACATTACACCATCACGAACATTGGAAGCCACTAGAGCGCCATCTATAACAAACCACTGCTTGCCTGTCTCACCGCCGCACTGCTGCGTTGGCTTGCACCTCAAACCAGTAGGGTTTACTGGTACTGCCGCTGCTCCGGCGCCGGCTCGTACCTCGGCTGCGGCTGCTTCGGCTCGGGGGCCACATACGGCCGCGCAGTGCCCTCATACTGCACGTCGGCCACGAAGCCGGAGTCGCCGTCCACAGAGAAGGTGACACGCTGCGTGCGGCCGTCCGGCAGCAGCACGGAGTAGCCGCCGGCCACGCTGCTGCCGTCACGGCTCTCCTGCGCGCTGTACTGCGAGCCGGAGTACTCGTCACGCACCGCGTACTCGTACTGGTACTGGGCCGGCTTGTACTCGACGGCGGAGTACTCAGGTGCCGGGCGGGAGTACTGGGGCTGGGGCTGCGAGGCGGACTTGGGCTCCTGATACTGGGGCTGAGGGGCGGGCTTAGGACGCTGGTGCTGGTGCTGGGGCTGGGGCTGAGGCTGGTACTGCAGCTGGGGCTCAGGCTCATTATACTGGGGCTGGGGCTCCGGTTCCTTATACTGGGGCTGAGGCTTGGGCTGCTGGTACTGCGGCTGAGGCTCCTTGTACTGGGGCTGCGGCTGAGGCTCCTGATACTGCGGCTGAGGCTCCTGATACTGGGGCTGCGGCTGAGGCTCCTGATACTGCGGCTGAGGCTCCTGATACTGGGGCTGCGGCTGAGGCTCCTGATACTGGGGCTGCGGCTGAGGCTCCTGATACTGCGGCTGCGGCTGAGGCTCCTGATACTGCGGCTGAGGCTGTTCGGTATTGAGGCTGGGGCGACTGGTATTGCGCGGCTGCAGTGGCCAGGACGGCCATCACGACGAAAACCTGGAAAATGGACAGATGTGTTAAGCATTGGCAGAAGGTCATCAAATAAGGGAAATAACAACTTTTCAAATAGTAAAATCAACGCTGAGTGGGTTTGAATGCTTCAGGGTTTGCTATATATCGCACATTATAGCTTTATTTAATTTTTACAGTGAACATAAAAAACTGATGCCACTTCGACCCAGAATGACACCCGAGTCTCTTACGGACTACATATCAGTAAAGCGTAGTCGAATTATAGTGAGCACTGAGCACATAATCTTCAGCGCTTCTAAAGCTGCAATGCCATAACAAATCCCACCATCACATCCCAGTCTACCCAAAACCAAACTAAACTATTCGTTCCAAGCCAAATGTACCCACCTTCATATTTGCCACTGATCTGGACTGCTGCCCTCTCTCTGTCCCTCTCCAGACTGATGTGACGTCTCCCCAACACTACCTCCATTTATACCAGACCCCGCGCGAGGGGCGTGGCTCCCGCATCGGGCGTGCAACACATGTCGAAGGAACAATTGGCGAGCGATTACTGGGTCAGCTACTTACACAACGCGCGCGTTCCGCGGCGAGAGTGGTGGGGCGTCTGCCCGCGGCGGTGGCGGAAACGGCGGCGCCGGACCCTCTGCCCACCGCGCCGCGCCCCGGCCGAGGGAGAGGGACGGAGCACGCCGAGGGAGAGGGACGGAGCACGCGTCCTAGGGCGGATGCAGGGCGGGGCTAGGTAGCGGAGTTGAGTGGCGGTGGTCGGTATTGTGCTGTGGAGACAGTGGGACAGTCAGAGATGGGAAATCAGCGAAACAATGCTTCACGATTACGGAAACATTTGAATGCATGTTCTGAAAACTGGGCATGTTGTAAGCTCCCAGACGAGAGAGATTTCTGGAGGATTTCGATTAATTGATATCTAAAATGAACTGCTTTTAATGCATATCCTTATACGTTCCCGCACATGTGTGCAGGAAATCCTCGCTAACCAGTGGCGTCGACATGGTTTCAAAACTTGTCCGGACACACCATGACATAGCATTATCGAGCGGGGGGGGGGGGGGGGGGGGGCGTAGGACGTGATCTTTTGCAGAGGAGTCATTTCAATACGGTGTAGGAAAC
>JAXIVJ010014988.1:0-2500 GCA_036785665.1 Chirona hameri
CATTGACAGACTGCACTGCTGGGGTATTCCTTCGAACCTGAGAGGTTGGCCTGGGGCTTCACAGCTTCCATTGATGTCCTCTTGTCCAGGTGGTTTCTGCTGGTGTGAGAACTGATCTGTTGCAGGTCAAAGGCTTCTATTTTGGATTTAAATAGATGGCAATCATGTCTCCTCTGCGTCTTTGATAGTAGAGGGTTGGCAGTTTCTGGTGACGGGGCCCGTTCCGGAAGGCAGGGTGCTTGATGCACCTGTACCAGCTTGGTGGCCCTTCTTTGCACCCTATCCAATCAGCTTCTGGTGTTTATTTTGTTCATTGATGTTGCAGAGATAAGCACTGATAGATGATGTCTAAAATTATCATGCTAACCATTAAATTATAAGGTATTTTGTTTGTGTTTCTCATCAAGAAATAATTAAATAAATCATGGAACAGGTTAACAACATTGACTGCAGCTAGATAGGACTCTAATGCCCGACTTTGCATGCTACTGGCAATGTAGTGTGTCAGTATTTGGTATTGTCTACACTACATCGCCAATAGCATAACAATTTCCTGGTGTAGGACCCAACTGGAAAAAAATACAACGCTTCTATAACATGTTGAGCGCTAATTTAGGGCGATTGCGCCGACAATTTTGTGCAGACGCCCGTCCCAGCGTAATTCGGCGGAGTTGGCGCCGGAAAATTTCGGCGCACTCCAGCAGTAATTTCATCTTGCAAAAGTTTGGTGCACAGACCTCCTGAGATTCCCGGTTCATCCTGCAAGCCGCACAACTGGGGACCCACAACTGGGCTGCTCCTATCAGGAGCCTCACACACACGACTTCACAATTCAATCCACTATGTTTTAAATTTGATATTTTCAGAAACTTCCATTTTTGAAAGTGTGTTCACATTTATAGAAGTAATTTCCAAAAAAAAAAACCTAATAGCGGAAAGTCAGGGGAGCTGGGCTGAAACAGGTGGCCTCCCCACCATCCGCTGAGGCACCTGCCAGCCGTGGACAAACCAGTACTGGGTGGGAGTCGCGGCGACCGGCCAGTACCAAAGGCAAAGGGTCCACAACCGTCCGTTCTGGGTGAGGGGGTGGAGCAGCCAGAGAGTTGGTACTCCGTGCTCGGGTGGACCTTGCCATGAAAGACAGGGGCAGATCTAGCCGTGTTTTTTTGGGGGGGGGGGCAAATCCAGTGGCATGGTTTCCAAAAGTTTTCGAGTGCGGGGGAGTAGTAGGGCAGGGGCGTGGCCAAACTTTTAGAGATGAGGGGACTGCTAATATGACAGGAAAAAGAATGTACCCCCATTTTTATTTGTGGCCTATTGCTAGCATTTTATGTGGTTTTCATGTTATAGTAGTGACTTGTTATTTAGCGCCGCGAACCGGCGCGAAGCGGGTTTTCAGATAAACCCCAGAAATATGGGCCCTTGTAGAGGATAATAAGCTAAAAGTGTTCTTCATTCAATTCACCGTCACTAACGAACGCAGGACGATAATATTGGAACCAGACCGTGAGTGGAGCCAAAGCCTCGGTAACCCTATTCCTGTTTGCACATCTCGGTTTATGACGGAAATATTGAAATTAGGTAGTTTTTCATATACATATTCCCTCGGATAGTAAACTCACGATGACCCCCGGTGGCAGTCATCGCGTCCATAGTACATATGATAATAACTGTATACATTACATATGTACCCTGAACATGATAACAAACACAACTGTTACAAACAGTGCAAACGGTTTAAAAGCAGCAAGAGGCATACGACTTTTCCGCGCATAAATGGTCCTGTAGATCTGGAGGAGCCTGGGGCGAGATGGCTTGAGGAGGACAGTCCTGGCCTGGTCCCACTATTAGGGGTCCCACTAACCGATCCAGCAAGTTGGGCACCGCTGGAGCAGCTTCGGGGAGCCGGATATCCGCGTCGTCATTTGCGTTTTTCAGCGTCGCCTTTTTTCGGAACTCGGCCGACTAGCTAAATATGTAGCACCGCATTGAAAGTTATATTGTATGAAGGGAGTGGGCCCTGGGGCTAACAATTAGGTACGCTAAGGAGAGGCCTCTGCTAGACACTAAATGAATCATTTCACATTTTTATAAGCAAATTGCTAATTTTGTATCATGCCGCGAAGCGGCGCACAAATTCAGTTTCAATGTGATAGCTGGATTTTGACTGCTGCAAATGGCAATTTTACATCTGGACGTCCCGACGTTGGGGGGGGGGGGCCAATCATAGTTGCAGGGACACTGGGGGGTTGCATCAGTGTCAGATAATGGTTCCACGATCTAAGTTTCACGGAACAAAATTTTTCGCCAGTGCGGAACAAATTTTGTAATGCGTATACAAGTAATTTTTTGCGTAATTTTGATACGCGTTTCTTACACAACTTATTTTCATATATGCCAATATGTGCATATATTATGATGTGGAAAGATTATGAATCGTCAGTCGTATTTTCTTGTACAGATATGGTCTTGGCGTCAGTCGGGGACCGAGGAATCCCCG
>JAXIVJ010014988.1:10000-22500 GCA_036785665.1 Chirona hameri
CTCCACCTGGTCAGTGCATGTGTCTGTGAGGCCCTCGGCGAAATCACTCCACCTGGTCAGTGCATGTGTCTGTGAGCCTCGGCGAAATCACTCCACTGGTCAGTGCATGTGTCTGTGAGGCCTCGGCGTGGATTCATTGGTAGTCTTCTCGTCATAAGGACATGTGAAGTTTGGGTCACACTCATGGAGAAAGGTCCCAGAACATAAATTGGAAGATGAATGAATGGGCTGGCTGTAGTGGCCCATCTTCAACGTTGGAAAACCACAGCTAAATACATGTGGCCTGGTTAGTTAGAAACTTGTCGATCACGATGATTATGTCCCGACGTAATTCGATCCGACACTGATCCTGAGCTGAGCTGATCCAACTTGATCTGACCTGACCCAATCCAACCCGGCCCAATCTACCCTGAACCCGATCCAACCTGAACAGAACTGTTCGACATGACCCAACGGCCAACCTGGCCTGGCCGTCCCGTCCCGTCCGTCCCGTCCCGTCCCGTCCGTCCCGTCCCGTCCCGTCCCGTCCCGTCCCGCCCGTCCGTCCCGTCCCGTCCCGTCCCGTCCCGTCCCGTCCCGTCCCGTCCCGTCCCGTCCCGTCCCGTCCCGTCCCGTCCCGACCCGACCCGACCCGACCCGACCCGACCCGACCCGCACCCGTCCCGTCCCGACCCGACCCGACCCGACCCCGACCCGTCCCGAACCGAACCGAACCGAACCGAACCGAACCGAACCGACCCCCCGTGACTCCTGCCCTGCCCCTGACCTCTCCCTGACCTCTGCCGACAGCTGTCTGCCCTCTCTGACACCCTGGAGAGCAGGCCTGAGGTGGAGGTTCCGACCCTCCCTGACCTCTCCCTGACCTCTGCCGACAGCTGTCTGCCCTCTCTGACACCCTGGAGAGCAGGCCTGAGGTGGAGGTTCCGACCCTCCCTGACCTCTCCCTGACCTCTGCCGACAGCTGTCTGCCCTCTCTGACACCCTGGAGAGCAGGCCTGAGGTGGAGGTTCCGACCCTCCGTGACGCCTGCCCTGACCTGACCTCTCCCTGACCTCTCCCTGACCTCTCCCTGACCTCTCCCTGACCTCTCCCTGACCTCTCCCTGACCTCTCCCTGACCTCTCCCTGACCTCTCCCTGACCTCTCCCTGACCTCTCCCTGACCTCTCCCTGACCTCTCCCTGACCTCTCCCTGACCTCTCCCTGACCTCTCCCTGACCTCTCCCTGACCTCTCCCTGACCTCTCCCTGACCTCTCCCTGACCTCTCCCTGACCTCTCCCTGACCTCTCCCTGACCTCTCCCTGACCTCTCCCTGACCTCTCCCTGACCTCTCCCTGACCTCTCCCTGACCTCTCTCTGACCTCTCCCTGACCTCTCCCTGACCTCTGCCGACAGCTGTCTGCCCTCTCTGACACCCTGGAGAGCCGGCCTGAGGTGGATGTTCGGGTTCTGCTGGACTGCCTGCGGGGATCGCGGGGTAACGCCAGCTCTCCCAGCTCCCGGCACCTTCTATCGCCGCTGGTACAGGAGCACGGACAACGCTGTCAGGTCAGTGGTGCTGCCATCTGTTGTCAACGATTATAACTGGTGCTTCACATTTGCGCCGTACCTGGTCCAATGGGTCAATATACCTGAATCCTGATACAGGATGGATGGTAAACAAAGTTGATGCATTTCGTTCGTTTTATAGGTACTTCATTCTGCAGGAACTATGCATGCTATTCATGTGTTTCAAAATGTCTCCTTTTTTCCTCATACAATGCACCATTTCAAAATTCCTCATGCATGCCTCCGTTTCGCCGCTAGGTGTCTCTGTACCAACTACCATACTGCGATCGTTCCTGGCACCTTCTCCAAAAAAAGTTTATCCTTTCCGCCGCTAGGTGTCTCTGTACCACACGCCGACGCTGCGCTCCTTCCTGAAGTGGCTGCTGCCTGCTCGCTGGGATGAGGTGATTGGTCTGCAGCACATGAAGGTCTACATCTTCGACGACGATCTGGTCATCAGCGGGTACGGCATGCGCCTTGTTGCGTTGGAATCTTGTTGCGTTATGACGTGACTTCCTACTCTAGATTGACGCCATAAAACTGTCTGTATTGTGTGACTCTTATACCTATATTCGTCTTCAATCCTTGTAGTTATATCAATCATCTGCATTTCCTGTATTCAAAGTCTGAGAAAAATCACGAAGTAAATAATCAACTACATTATTTTAGAGAAGAAAACAAGTATATCAATGGACAGGCATACTAAAAACATGCGAGTTTAGCGCCATTTAGCCAAAACTTTCAGTTTCAGTGTGCCCATAAGCCCCATTGTTCATCCAAGACCCTGTGCGTCATTTTCAGGGCGAACCTGAACGATGACTACTTCACAGAGCGTCAGGACCGGTACATGGTGTTCCGGGGCGCGGCACCGCTGGCCGACTTTTATACACAGCTGGTGACAGCGGTGTGTCGCTTCAGTCTGCAGCTGACCGGTGACAACACGCTCAAGGTGGGTTCGAATCCCGACGCTGGCCGACTTTTATACACAGCTGGTGACAGCGGTGTTTCGCTTCAGTCTGCAGCTGGCCGGGGATAACACGCTCAAGGTGGGTTCGAATCCCGACGCTGGCCGACTTTTATATACAGCTGGTGGCAGCGGTGTGTCGCTTCAGTCTGCAGCTGGCCGGAGACAACACGCTCAAGGTGAGTTCGAATCCCGACGCTGGCCGACTTTTATACGCAGCTGGTGGCAGCGGTGTGTCGCTTCAGTCTGCAGCTGACCGGAGATAACACGCTCAAGGTGGGTTCGAATCCCGACGCTGGCCGACTTTTATACACAGCTGGTGGCAGCGGTGTGTCGCTTCAGTCTGCAGCTGGCCGGGGATAACACGCTCAAGGTGGGTTCGAATCCCGACGCTGGCCGACTTTTATACACAGCTGGTGGCAGCGGTGTGTCGCTTCAGTCTGCAGCTGGCCGGGGATAACACGCTCAAGGTGGGTTCGAATCCCGACGCTGGCCGACTTTTATACACAGCTGGTGGCAGCGGTGTGTCGCTTCAGTCTGCAGCTGGCCGGTAACAACACGCTCAAGGTGGGTTTGAATCCTGACGCTGGGGGACTTCCGTGATAGCTGAAGATGTTAAGATTATATTAAAAGTGTACGGTGTAAGTGTGTAAAAGTGAATGGGAATGTTCGAAATTAGTTGAAGTGTTCGCGGTATGTTTGTTTTCCAGCCAGCTTAATCAGGCCACTTTATTTCACTCGTAGCAACCAATTGTTGTTGAGTAGTCAGTGTGTTGTTACGTGATATTGTTACAAACATACATATGCAATGCCCATCCATGCTGTACCCTCAGATGAGCAATTCGAGTTTCGCTCATTGACGTGGCTGTCGTTGCTCATGTTGTTTCTCTGAGGTTAGGGTCCTGTAATATAATAGCTTCCAGATCAACTGTGGTGCTATTTTGGAGTTTCGTATACCTATTTTCGTATATATACCTACTACCTAGCCACTTTCACTGTTACTTTTTAGTCTCTTGATTTGTCTTTTGTCTTCCCATACTGCAGCTGGACCCGTCCTGGTCGGTGCACCCGTACCGTGGCGACCTGACCAAGTTCTCCGAAATGGCCCGCGCCGAGATCGAGACGGTGCTGGCCGGCTGGCGGCGGCCGCCCCCGCCCCCGCCCCCGCCAGGAACCACCGCCGCCGCAGACACCTGGGTGCTGCCCACCGTCAACCTGGCGCCGGTGGGACTCTGTCTGGATGAGAGGGTCACTCGGCGGCTGCTGCGGGCGGACCTTCTCAAGGGCGAGCTCCATCTGGCCACCGGCTACTTTAACCTGACAGATGACAACATGGCGGCAGTGACGGCCGGCCAGCCGCGGCCCGTCTCCGTCCTCTGCGCCCACCCCGAGGTAATCACTACCTGACAGTTTAAGTAGCTCAGTTTCAAGAAAATCGGGTGTATTTTATAATGCTGATTACGTTTCCAATGTCAAGTATAAAACTTGTAAAACCGGAGCACTCAGAACTCCCAGTGAATTCGCGTGTTCCCTCTGTCCAACGTAAGCCACGATATTCACCACTGTCTTGCCACTCTTGCCCCTTGTTCCCTATGCTTTCTTCTTTTCCTCCTTCCGCCATATAGCCTCGGCTGTCAACACTCTCTTCTTCCTCCGCTCTTTCGACACGTTTCTGCTGTTGTGCTATTTTTCCTCGTTCTCCTTATTCATATTGAATGTATAATATCTGTGTTAACCCTGACACTACCCCCGTCCCCGCCAGGCCTGACACTACCCTCCTCCTCCCTCCCTCCCTCCCCCCCCCCCCCCCGCCCCCGCCAGGCGTGACACTACCCCCCCCCCCCGCCAGGCCTGACACTACCCCCCCCCCAGGCGAACGGGTTCCTGCGAGCCCAGGACGTGTCTGGCTACATACCCGCCGCCTACACGTACCTACTGCAGCGGTTCCACACTGCCCTCTCTCCGGACAGCGGGGTGACGCTGCACGAGTACCGCCGGCCCGGCTGGACCTTCCATAGTAAAGGAGTGTGGAGCCATGCCAGCGGGCAGAGCCTGCCCACAGCCACGGTCATAGGATCGTCCAACCTAGGTGACTGTGGGAGGCAGCAGTATATTGGATCATAGGATCGTCCAACCTAGGTGACTGTTGGGAGGCAGGAGTAGATAGGAGTTTGTTAGGGCCACGGTCATAGGATCGTCCCACCTAGGTGACTGTTGGAAGGCAGCAGTATATTGGAGTTAGATAGGGCCACGGTCATAGGATCGTCCCACCTAGGTGACTGTTGGGAGGCAGGAGTAGATTGGATCATAGGATCGTCCAACCTAGGTGACTGTTGGGAGGCAGGAGTAGATTGGATCATAGGATCGTCCCACCTAGGTGACTGTTGGAAGGCAGGAGTAGATTGGATCATAGGATCGTCCAACCTAGGTGACTGTTGGAAGGCAGGAGTAGATAGGAGTTTGTTAGGGCCACGGTCATAGGATCGTCCAACCTAGGTGACTGTTGGGAGGCAGGAGTAGATAGGAGCTTGTTAGGGCCACGGTCATAGGATCGTCCCACCTAGGTGACTGTTGGAAGGGAGCAGTAGATTGGATCATAGGATCGTCCAACCTAGGTGACTGTTGGGAGGCAGGAGTAGATAGGAGTTTGTTAGGGCCACGGTCATAGGATCGTCCCACCTAGGTGACTGTTGGAAGGCAGCAGTATATTGGAGTTAGATAGGGCCACGGTCATAGGATCGTCCCACCTAGGTGACTGTTGGGAGGCAGGAGTAGATTGGATCATAGGATCGTCCAACCTAGGTGACTGTTGGAAGGCAGCAGTATATTGGAGTTAGATAGGGCCACGGTCATAGGATCGTCCCACCTAGGTGACTGTTGGGAGGCAGGAGTAGATTGGATTTAGATAGGGCCACGGTCATAGGATCGTCCCACCTAGGTGACTGTTGGGGGGCAGCAGTATATTGGATCATAGGATCGTCCAACCTAGGTGACTGTTGGAAGGCAGCAGTATATTGGAGTTAGATAGGGCCACGGTCATAGGATCGTCCCACCTAGGTGACTGTTGGAAGGCAGCAGTATATTGGAGTTTGTTAGGGCCACGGTCATAGGATCGTTCCACCTAGGTGACTGTTGGGAGGCATGAGTAGATTGGATCATAGGATCGTCCAACCTAGGTGACTGTTGGGAGGCAGGAGTAGATAGGAGTTTGTTAGGGCCACGGTCATAGGATCGTCCCACCTAGGTGACTGTTGGGAGGCAGCAGTATATTGGATCATAGGATCGTCCAACCTAGGTGACTGTTGGGAGGCAGGAGTAGATTGGATCATAGGATCGTCCAACCTAGGTGACTGTTGGGAGGCAGGAGTAGATTGGATCATAGGATCGTCCAACCTAGGTGACTGTTGGGAGGCAGGAGTAGATTGGATCATAGGATCGTCCAACCTAGGTGACTGTTGGGAGGCAGAAGTAGATTGGATCATAGGATCGTCCAACCTAGGTGACTGTTGGGAGGCAGGAGTAGATTGGATTTAGATAGGGCCACGGTCATAGGATCGTCCAACCTAGGTGACTGTTGGGAGGCAGGAGTAGATTGGATCATAGGATCGTCCAACCTAGGTGACTGTTGGGAGGCAGGAGTAGATTGGATCATAGGATCGTCCAACCTAGGTGACTGTTGGGAGGCAGGAGTAGATTGGATCATAGGATCGTCCAACCTAGGTGACTGTTGGGAGGCAGGAGTAGATTGGATCATAGGATCGTCCAACCTAGGTGACTGTTGGGAGGCAGGAGTAGATTGGATCATAGGATCGTCCAACCTAGGTGACTGTTGGGAGGCAGGAGTAGATTGGATTTAGATAGGGCCACGGTCATAGGATCGTCCCACCTAGGTGACTGTTGGGAGGCAGGAGTAGATTGGATCATAGGATCGTCCAACCTAGGTGACTGTTGGGAGGCAGGAGTAGATTGGATTTAGATAGGGCCACGGTCATAGGATCGTCCCACCTAGGTGACTGTTGGAAGGCAGCAGTATATTGGATCATAGGATCGTCCAACCTAGGTGACTGTTGGGAGGCAGCAGTATATTGGAGTTAGATAGGGCCACGGTCATAGGATCGTCCAACCTAGGTGACTGTTGGGAGGCAGGAGTAGATAGGAGTTTGTTAGGGCCACGGTCATAGGATCGTCCCACCTAGGTGACTGTTGGGAGGCAGCAGTATATTGGATCATAGGATCGTCCAACCTAAGTGACTGTTGGGAGGCAGGAGTAGATAGGAGTTTGTTAGGGCCACGGTCATAGGATCGTCCCACCTAGGTGACTGTTGGAAGGCAGGAGTAGATTGGATCATAGGATCGTCCAACTTAGGTGACTGTTGGAAGGCAGGAGTAGATAGGAGTTTGTTAGGGCCACGGTCATAGGATCGTCCAACCTAGGTGACTGTTGGGAGGCAGGAGTAGATAGGAGTTTGTTAGGGCCACGGTCATAGGATCGTCCCACCTAGGTGACTGTTGGAAGGGAGCAGTAGATTGGATCATAGGATCGTCCAACCTAGGTGACTGTTGGAAGGCAGCAGTATATTGGAGTTAGATAGGGCCACGGTCATAGGATCGTCCAACCTAGGTGACTGTTGGGAGGCAGGAGTAGATTGGATCATAGGATCGTCCAACCTAGGTGACTGTTGGGAGGCAGGAGTAGATAGGAGTTTGTTAGGGCCACGGTCATAGGATCGTCCCACCTAGGTGACTGTTGGAAGGCAGCAGTATATTGGAGTTTGTTAGGGCCACGGTCATAGGATCGTCCCACCTAGGTGACTGTTGGGAGGCAGGAGTAGATTGGATCATAGGATCGTCCAACCTAGGTGACTGTTGGGAGGCAGGAGTAGATAGGAGTTTGTTAGGGCCACGGTCATAGGATCGTCCCACCTAGGTGACTGTTGGAAGGCAGCAGTATATTGGAGTTTGTTAGGGCCACGGTCATAGGATCGTCCCACCTAGGTGACTGTTGGGAGGCAGGAGTAGATTGGATCATAGGATCGTCCAACCTAGGTGACTGTTGGAAGGCAGCAGTATATTGGATCATAGGATCGTCCAACCTAGGTGACTGTTGGGAGGCAGGAGTAGATTGGATTTAGATAGGGCCACGGTCATAGGATCGTCCAACCTAGGTGATTGTTGGGAGGGAGCAGTAGATTGGAGTTAGATAGCACTTCAAGTATTTTTGTTGTTGTATTTGATGGGGTTCAGGGGCGCAGCCAGGATTTTGCGACGGGGAGGGGGGGCTAACCAGGGGGAGGGGGCCTCTCAAGACCTTTGATTGGCCTTTTCCAGACCTGAGATGGGCCTTTTCCGGGCCTAAATTGGACTATTCCCAGGCTCAAGACAGGGTAGGGGGGGGGGACTTTCTACGACTTTGATGGGCCCTTTCCAGATCTGAGATGGGCCCTTTCTGGTCTGCATGTGAGTCATCATTGATCATGCCATGTCTGAGTTCAAGAGTAAGATGAGCCCTAATCAGTCCTGGGGCCTTTCTGGGCCGAATTTACCGAAACGGTCCTTCTCCAGCTCAAAGATGGAGCCTTCCCAGTCCTTTCCAGACCTAACAATTTTCCTTTCATGGCCAAATTATACGTGCCTTCTCTGGACCTGAGATGGACCCTTACCTGGCCTAAGAGCAGACATGGGTCTTTTCCGGAACTGAGATGCTCACTTGCAAGGCCTAAAATGGGCCCTCTTCAGACCTGAGACGGGCCCTTTCTGAGTTTACGATGTGACCATTCTGAGCTTAAGACGGGTTCATTCACAGCCTAAGATAGGCCCTTTCCAGACCTGAGGTGGTCCCTTTCTGAGCCTAAGATGGGCCCCTCTCCGGATCTGAGATGGGCCCTTCCCGGACCTAAGAGCAGAGATGGACCTTTTCCGGACCTGAGGTGCAGGCCTGAGGTGCACTTTCAAAGCCTAAAATGGGCCCTCTTCAGACCTGAGACGGGCCCTTTCTGAGTTTACGATGTGCCCATTCTGAGCTTAAGACGGGTTCATTCACAGCCTAAGAATGGCCCTTTTCAGACCTGAGGTGGTCCCTTTCTGAGCCTAAGATGGGCCCCTCTCCGGATCTGAGATGGGCCCTTCCCGGGCCTAAGAGCAGAGATGGACCTTTTCCGGACCTGAGGTGCAGGCCTGAGGTGCACTTTCAAAGCCTAAAATGGGCCCTTTTCAGACCTGAGACAGGCCCTTTCTGAATTCATGATAGACCCTTTCAAACCCTGAGACCGGCCCATTCTGAGCCTAAGATGGGCCCTTTCCAGACCTGAGATGGGCCCTTTCTGAGTTCACGATGGGCCCTTTCAAAACCTGAGATGGGTCAATTCAGAGCCTAAGATGGGCCCATTTTAAGCCTAAGATGGGCCCATTCTGAGCCTAAGATGGGCCCATTCTGAGCCTAAGATGGGCCCATTCTGAGCCTAAGGGCCCATTCTGAGCCTAAGATGGGCCCATTCTGAGCCTAAGATGGGCCCATTCTGAGCCTAAGATGGCCCATTCTGAGCCTAAGATGGGCCCATTCTGAGCCTAAGATGGGCCCATTCTGAGCCTAAGATGGGCCCATTCTGAGCCTAAGATGGGCCCATTCTGAGCCTAAGATGGGCCCATTCTGAGCCTAAGATGGGCCCATTCTGAGCCTAAGATGGGCCCATTCTGAGCCTAAGATGGGCCCATTCTGAGCCTAAGATGGGCCCATTCTGAGCCTAAGATGGGCCCGTTCTGAGCCTAAGATGGGCCCATTCTGAGCCTAGGATGGGCCCATTCAGAGCCTAAGATTAGCCCTTTCCTGACATGACATGACATGACATGAGATGAGATTCTTAGCCCAAGCTCTCCGGACTTAAAGGAAATAGTTCACCTTCGGAAATTTTTCAGAACACGATTTTATTATATTTTTGAATACAGTTTCTTTTTTATTTTCAAAAATGGTCCTACATCGCGCCAATTCAGGACAGAAGGTCGTAAATTATCAAGTTTATGGTGTGCGTTATTGGTCCGCGCATGCTCCATGTGGTGCTGGCACTTTCAGATGGTACGGTATATCATATATGCTCCGCATTTCTTCGCCAAAAAGTAAAATATCTTCGGCTGGAGTCTTTTCAGACAAGAACAGTTGCATATAGGGATTTCTCAACACGGGCTACACAACTGCTATTTCAGTTAAAAAACCCATGTTGAAGGTGAACTATTTCCTTTAAGATGGGCCCTTCCCGGGCCTGAGAACTGAGATGAGCCTTTTTTGGACCTGAGATGCTCGCTTTCTGAGGCTAAATTGGGTTTTATCAGGCCTGAAATGGGCCCTTTCTGAGTCCCCGATGGGCCCCTTTCAGACCCGAGATGGGCCCCTCTGAGCCGCGACGGGGGGCTTTAGCCCACATAGCCCCCCTGGCTGCGCCCCTGATGGGGTTGTAATGGGCTGATGAAGAGAGCACAGAATCCATTCAAATGGAATCCCTTGAGAAATTCTTAAATATGCTGATTTGAATATTTACCTTTCATAAGATTGCTCATAATGACTACGCTGGCGCATTGCAGTTGCCCGGAGAATGATGCGTTGGAATACAGCTCATCTTGGCCTATCATGACGATTTTTCTATTATGACCTTCATTCCAGTATGTTTCTTTACAAACACCTTTCATCCAAAATTGACAATCCTATTTTCCCCCTTTCTTCAGGTTACCGGTCATCGTACCGCGATCTTGAGTCGCAGGTTGTCGTGGTTACGCAAAACAGCACGCTACGGCACGCCCTGGCGGACGAGCGCCGCAAGCTCTACTTCCACACCACGCCGGTAGATGGCAGCACGTTCGCTCGGCCGGACCGTTTCGTGCCTCGCTGGGTGCGGTTAGTCAGCCGACTAATACGTCATTTCTTCTAGCGCCTTCCGAGTTCCGTCTGGCCGGGCTGGTGCAACCTCCCCTCCCCTCCCCACTCTGACTCACTCTTCCGTCACCTCGTGCCCAATCACATCGTCTGTGACCCGGCGACCCCTGGCTTTACACGGGGCTCGCCGTGACGGCCAGTCTCAGGTTGTTCAGACGCCGCTCCCTCCACTGAGATGGTGTCTGGCAGCCGCACTCGCCTCTTGTATGCAGACTGGAGAGCCGGTACGTTCAATGCAAGTTTGCTAGGCCCATGCCGTCATTGTACTGCGCTGTTATTGGAGGCTGTGTTCGGAGGGCTAGAGATGTCATAATTAACTGATGAGCGAGTTTGTGGTGGAGCAGTTAGGCGTGTTACACTGCTCAGTCGTCAAAGTGGGCCCGAAGATGATCCGAAGGAAGAATTAGTCCCGTGTGAAATCCATATAAGGATCGTCCAGCTTTCTTGAAATACGCTTTTGTCTAAAATCCACTGCGCACCATGACAATACGAACAGTCTAACAGGACGTTAATAGGACGTTAACAGGACGTTAACAGTCTTGCAGGACGTTAACCGATGCGACTTGTTTGGTCCATGACTGACCCTCGCTGGGTGCAAACATAACAGGGCGGTGCTGCAGCTCGGTTGTATCTTGCCGTTGTATCCGGTATACTGATGGTGATGACTCAACTCCGGGCTCTCTCTGTGGCATTACTGGAAGAGGGGTCGTCCCGCGAGCGAAGGGTCGTCCCGCGAGGGAGGGGTCGTCCCGCGAGCGAGGGGTCGTCCCGCGAGCGAGGGGTCGTCCCGCGAGCGAGGGGTCGTCCCTCGAGCGAGGGGACGTCCCGCGAGCAGCCAAGTTCCGGCCACGGCCGGTTCGAAATGACTCGCTGTGGCGGATAGTCTCAGTGGGTGTGCACGTTGGTGTATGTTATGGTGTAGTTATTTTTATTGCGACGTATTGTGATACGGCGTATAATGGATTACCAGTGCTGATGAAGGCTAAATATATACATATGTACATCAAGCGACGGTATGTGCTATATTAAACGATCGGCTTTGTAGCTGTGCATTTCTTTTACATATCGGGTGTGTGGCTTATACGAAGATTAGCGTGGTATATATTTAAGTTTGCGTTAAACAAAAATGATTCGCGTATGATAAACAGACCGCCGGAGTTGTATTTTTCGTTCGCTGTCTCGCCTGTTCGCAGCCCTAACTAACGTTAAATCTCGGCGTCCGTCACGAAACAGGATCGGCAGTTTCAGGCGGACGGATAGCTCAGTAAGATACCTGAAGCACGCATCGAGTACACAACCGGTATACCTACCAAGTAGAGCGAAGTCGTGAAACTGCGTTATCCGAGCTGTATTCATCGTGATTTATCGGGACTGTGACCTTACCAGATCGATTTGTGGATCTCCCTGACCTGGGGTGTTTTCAGCAGCTCGCGTTTCTGCCAGCTCCGTTCTCAGCCCGACTTTGTATCGTGGCTCCACCCCTGCCAGAGCCGGGGGCGTTTCTTTTAACAACGTTCCGCCGTGCCAAGGCAGTTGGTTGTTGCTAGCCTCGCGATTTAATTTCACCCGCCGTGAACCGACAGCTGTGCCATACTAAGATGTTCCGCATACCAAGGTACGCTATATTCTGATGTTCCTTTGGTGTTGCAACTTGCAAGTTTCTAAAAAAAAATTACACCAGTCATGGTGACAACGTACGTACGTACGTACGTACGTACGTACGTACGTACGTACGTACATACGTACATACATACATACATACATACATACATACATACATACATACATACATACATACATACATACATACATACATACATACATACATGCATGCATACATACATACATACATGCATGCATGCATGCATGCATGCATGCATACATACATACATACATACATACATATATATTATATATTTTATATATATATATATATATATATATATATATATATATATATATATATATATATATATATATATATATATATATATATATATATATATATATATATATATATATATATATATATATATATATATATATATATATATATATATATATATAC
>JAXIVJ010014988.1:27500-32874 GCA_036785665.1 Chirona hameri
GCCAGTGATCAGTGTCAACATTCTTCTGATCTACAAACATCATCATGCATCGAGATATCGCTCGGCTGCTGGTCCTGCTCGCGGTGGTACGGGTTGTAACCATCGTAGCCTGTCCGGCCCCAGCACCACCACCGAGGCCGCTGTCCCGCCGAGCAGCCGACCGCCAGCTGAGGCACTACACCACCTACCGACGACCTGCCTCGCCGAAATCGCCTCGTGACCGTGACCATGCCAGTGACAACAATCCATCGGACCTGAACATATCATCGCCGTCACTCTTTACACCGTCCGCCGCCCGGCCGTCAGCGGTGGAAAACGCCCGAGCCCCACGGACGACCGCGTGTGTCTCCCCAGACGTGGAAACCGGCGACGGACCGCTGGCACCCTCCCAATGACAAAGGGGTGTTTTGCCGCCGCCGCTGCCGCCTACGGATCGTCCCGCCCCTCGGGCGGCCGCGCCCCCACCGGCCGGCGGCCCGCCTGGCCAGAAACGCAGCGGCGGTCGGAGGCCCCAACGTCGCGGGGCCCGGGGAAGACGGGGGCGTGGCAAACAAAACACCGAGGCGGCGATTCCACTCACCGGCCGGCGTGCTCCTGACACCGGACTCCTGATCGGCGCTCTTAACATTCAGAGCATGAAACCGAAGCTGCTGGAGCTGACAGAGGTGATCAGTCGGCACGACTTTGACGTCATCCTGCTGTCGGAGACATGGTTGCGCCCCACCACCCCAAATCGCCTGATGGTGATCCCCGGCTACTCGATCAGCCGAGCTGACCGACCAGACGGCAGCGGCTACGGTGGGGTCGCTATCCTCACGAAAACCACCATAACATCAGTAGCGCTGAAGCTGAGCGTCTCCTCGCACCCCGGTTGCTTGCTCGAGTCTCGGTGGGCGCTGCTAAAGCTTGAGCGGAACCGACAGCTGATCGTTGGCTCGCTCTACCGGCCACCTCGACACTCTGATGCCGCCCTGCGCGCCGACTTCGCTGACCTCGAGACCCAGCTACAACGAGTATTAATTGACCACCCAAAGGTCCCATTTGTCATCTGTGGCGACCTGAACTGTGATATCATGAAGGACCAGAGCTTTCGCGCGCGTGTACACCTCAGTGACTTTTTAGCTGACTACTCCCTCGAGCAGCTAGTAACCGTTCCAACTTATACTTCCGGGTCCCTCTTAGATGTATGTATCGTCAAAAATCGTGAGCCGGTACGTGATTGTAGTGTTACTTTCTGTCACTTCAGCCCACACAAACTCATTCATGCAGTTATTGATGTCCCAAAACAATGTAAGAAACCAACCGTTATCCAATCTCGCTCTATCAGCGGTGTAGATGTAGAGGCGCTTAACTATGACCTGTTGTCTGCTAACTGGAGCGTGTGTTTCGTGCCACGTCTGTAAGCGACCAGTGGAACGCCTTCCTGACCCAATTATTGCCCGTTTTTGACGACCATGCGCCTATAAAAAACGTGACTATCCGAAATCCCACCGCTCCTCCGGCCTCCTCTGCCACTCGAAAAATCATGGACCAACGCCGCGCCGCGCTACGGCGTTTCGGTCGACAGTCGGAGGTCTACAGAGATCTAAACCGCTCTGTCCGTACCGCGCTGAGACGCGACCGACGTGGTGAACTCCAGAGGGAGATCAGTGAGAGGGGTCCCAACAAGGTGTGGCAAAGCATACGGTCAGTTGTAGCTGGCAAGAAGGACGGACAAAGTGTTCAGCCCGATGTATCCGCTGACGACTTAAGCTCCTTCTTCGTGTCCATTGGTCCGCGCATCGCTTCTGAGATCCGCACCAAAACCACAGCCCCAAAGCTCAATATTCGCCTCCCCCGTGTCGGTGCCTGCAGCTTTAAACCCAGAGCAATCTCGCTCGATGAACTCGGTCGTACAATTTTCGGCATGCGTAACTCAGCCGCACGCGGTGCTGATGGGGTGTGCATCCGAATGCTTAAAACCGGATTCCCAGCTACCTGTGACGTCATCCTGCATATTATAAACACCTGCATCATGAGATCTGACATCCCTGATGAATGGAAACATTCTATCGTCCACCCCATCTTCAAGTCTGGAAATCCATCCGATCCCACCAACTTCCGACCTATCTCCTTAGTCCCTGTCATCATGAAAGTTGTAGAAAGAGTTGTCCATCAGCAGCTCTATCATTATCTCTCACAAAACCATCTTCTGGCCTGCACCCAACACGGTTTCCGCCCCTGGCATTCTACCGAGACAGCGCTGCTGTCAGTCACCGACCGCATCCTTGCCGCCACCGACAGGGGGAGGTCTCAATGCTGTGCCTCGTCGATCTAAGTAAATGCTTCGATGTCATCGATCACGAACTTTTGATAGGCAAACTGGAAATGCACGGCATTGAGACCTCCTGGTTCACCGCCTATCTACAAGGACACACACAGAGTGTCTCCTTGCAGAATGGGCCCGGATGCCGAGTACTGTCGCGTCCTCTCCCTAATACCATGGGTGTCTTTCAAGGATCAGCCCTGGGTCCCCTGCTCTTTACTGTATTTTCAAACGACCTATCGCTGTACTCTGGAGACGCTGCTGTCTTCCAGTACGCTGACGACACCCAGATATTGGTGAGCGGTCCGCAAAGCGACCTCGGGGGGACTCATCTCGCGCATGGAAGCTTCTCTTGCATCACTTGACAGTTGGTTCTGTGCAAATGCGCTTAAAGTCAACACCACCAAAACTCAATTTATGGTATTCGGCAGCCGTCAAAATTTACGAAACATGCCCGCTTTTACAGTATCATTCCGTGACTCCGAGTTGAAACCATGCGCGCAGGTGGGGAACCTTGGTGTCGTCTTTGACAGCTCCCTGTCCTGGGACGCCCACGTGTCTGACCTCAGCCGCCGCTGCATGGGCCTACTAATCGGCCTCTCCCACATCCGCCACTATATTCCCGACGGTGTCATCAAAACACTTGTGATGGCACTCGTCATGTCACGCATTCAGTACTGCCTCACAGTCTATGGCAATGGTACCAAAAAGAACCTCCAACGGATCCAAAAAATTCTAAACTTCGCCGCTAGGGTCATTTTCGGCCGCCGCAAGTTCGACCATGTTTCCGACCTGCGCGACCAACTCGGCTGGATGACACCAAAAACTATGACAGATTATCAGACTGTAGCCACAGCCCAAAAGGCCATCCAGCGGGGAGAACCCGAGGCACTAGCGTCTCTGTTTACCCTAAACTCTGACACTAGACCTAGATCCACTCGCCAGGACAACCTATTTCACCTCCCACGACCCCGACTCGAAACTGGCAAGCGTCGTTTTGGCTATCGTGCCGCGGCGCTTCTAAACACGCTTCCCAGAGAGCTGGCGCTGCTACCTCCCGCCAGATTTGCCCGTGCCGCAAAAGCGCGACTCAGTCGACGGTCGACAGTCGACTCGGGTGCGTGTAAATTAATCACCGAGTGTGATAAATCACCGAGTGTATATACGTATCACTGAGTGCGGCATGAATTGTGTGTTTGTGAGAAATTGTATGTGTGCTGTGTGGTTTGTGTGAATAGCTAACTTGTTCCCGCATGTCGCGAACCTGGCCCAGACTCTGAGCGGTAATCGCCACGCCGTGTGTGGATTGCTCAAGAATGTAAATACATACATACATACATACATACGTATGTACGTATGTACGTATGTACGTATGTACGTATGTACGTATGTACGTATGTACGTATGTTCGTGTGTACGTATGTACGTATGTACGTATGTACGTATGTACGTATGTACGTATGTACGTATGTACGTATGTACGTATGTACGTATGTACGTATGTACGTATGTACGTATGTACGTATGTACGTATGTACGTATGTACGTATGTACGTATGTACGTATGTACGTATGTACGTATGTACGTATGTACGTATGTACGTATGTACGTATGTACGTATGTACGTATGTACGTATGTACGTATGTACGTATGTACGTATGTACGTATGTACGTATGTACGTATGTACGTATGTACGTATGTACGTATGTACGTATGTACGTATGTACGTATGTACGTATGTACGTGTGTACGTATGTACGTATGTACGTATGTACGTGTGTACGTATGTACGTATGTACGTATGTACGTATGTACGTATGTACGTATGTACGTATGTACGTATGTACGTATGTACGTATGTACGTATGTACGTATGTACGTATGTACGTATGTACGTATGTACGTATGTACGTATGTACGTATGTACGTATGTACGTATGTACGTATGTACGTATGTACGTATGTACGTATGTACGTATGTACGTATGTACGTATGTACGTATGTACGTATGTACGTATGTACGTATGTACGTATGTACGTATGTACGTATGTACGTATGTACGTATGTACGTATGTACGTATGTACGTATGTACGTATGTACGTATGTACGTATGTACGTATGTACGTATGTACGTATGTACGTATGTACGTATGTACGTATGTACGTATGTACGTATGTACGTATGTACGTATGTACGTATGTACGTATGTACGTATGTACGTATGTACGTATGTACGTATGTACGTATGTACGTATGTACGTATGTACGTATGTACGTATGTACGTATGTACGTATGTACGTATGTACGTATGTACGTATGTACGTATGTACGTATGTACGTATGTACGTATGTACGTATGTACGTATGTACGTATGTACGTATGTACGTATGTACGTATGTACGTATGTACGTATGTACGTATGTACGTATGTACGTATGTACGTATGTACGTATGTACGTATGTACGTATGTACGTATGTACGTATGTACGTATGTACGTATGTACGTATGTACGTATGTACGTATGTACGTATGTACGTATGTACGTATGTACGTATGTACGTATGTACGTATGTACGTATGTACGTATGTACGTATGTACGTATGTACGTATGTACGTATGTACGTATGTACGTATGTACGTATGTACGTATGTACGTATGTACGTATGTACGTATGTACGTATGTACGTAGGTACGTAGGTACGTAGGTACGTAGGTACGTAGGTACGTAGGTACGTAGGTACGTAGGTACGTAGGTACGTAGGTACGTAGGTACGTAGGTACGTAGGTACGTAGGTACGTACGTACGTACATACGTACATACGTACATACGTACATACATACATACATACATACATACATACATACATACATACATACATACATACATACATACATACATACATACATACATACATACATACATACATACATACATACATACATACATACATACATACATACATACATACATACATAATACATACATACATACATACATACATACATACATACATACATACATACATACATACATACATACATACATACATACATAC